>JAECMU010131228.1:0-20688 GCA_016106625.1 Dracogyra subfuscus
GCGTGAATGGGTTTCAGAACGCTAATCCTCATGTCGACCTTGGGTGAGTGGATCTCAAAACCGGCCGACACCTTGTATGCATACAGTCAATTAAAACAACTCCGTACAACGACATAATTAATTAGCCAATGAAAGTTGTTAAGAAAGTATTAGCCGGAAGTACGCGGAATCGCAAAAGTAACAAGGCTTTACGGAAGAACTAAAACTCGAAAGTAATTGTTATAACCACTTTTGGCGGAATGGTCGTATATTGTGAATAAATCACGAGGTCTTAATCCAATGGTCAGTAACATATCTACTCGCGATAATTTCATGTCGCGATTTTGGCTAGGGTTATCGACTAGCGATAAATTAATGTCGCGTTAATTTCCTGAATTACAGTATTGAATGCAAAACAAATTTAACATGGACAAGGAAAAGAATATTTGCAATGTTTCATTGATGAAACACAACACATTTTTAAATACGGTTGTATGGCAGCAGATATGCGGTGAAGGACCACATAGATAATTTGAGTGGAAACCTGCTGCTGCTATACAATGGACTACTCTTGGGTTAATTAGCAGCATGGGATATTTTATATGTACCATTCCACGGCCTGTTACACCAGTTGTGGAGCACTGGTTGGAATGAGAAATAGGCCGATGGGACCACCGATTGGGATCGATCATAGACCATCGGTGCATCATGCAAGTGTGTTACATCTGGGCTATAGCCGGCCCCCTAAACATGGACAAGAGTCTGATATAAATGTCACATGCATAAGTAATACCAACACAATGTTAATAGCAGGTATCACCATATACTGCAACACATTGTTATTAAAAAAGAAAAGGCTGTAGATATAACTACTTGTGTTGTAAAGAGGCCTCCATTTGCAAAATGTTTATTGGTTGAACCAAAAATGTTGCCTTCATTGAAAAAATTGCCTGATGTTAGTAGTACAAAATTCACTGTTCCAGTTATGGCTTTTTTGTATTTCAGTTATTATTGCAATGTGTGCGACTGTGTTGTTAAAGATTCCATCAACTTCTTGGATCACATCAATGGAAAAAAACGTAAGTATTTAAATATTTCAATAAGTCTTCATATAAAATATTTGTGGAAAGACATCTACTTATATGTAAAGTACAGTGATGTGAGATTTCAGAGTTTTCGCGGAATTCAGCGTTTTCATGACCCAAATTCCGCATTTTTATAAAAAAAATTCGCAAAAAAAATAAAAATATTAATTTAACGGTTTTGTCAGACTTTTAAGCTTTTACCAGTATTTCCGTCTTTTAATCCCTTCCCACACCGAACAGTAACGAGGTTTGCCGAGTTTTCTGTTGTTAGGCGACATTTCATTGGTTTGTTTTCACCAACCGTGTATAGCATTAGACAATTAGCCCGCCTTTTGTGATGCAGCAATGGCAAAACGACACCCCCAGACACCACCGTACAATTTTCAGAGTTTTTGAAAGTAGGGTTTAAACTGAACGCCAAAAATTAATAGCAATTTAGTGAATTTGATAAAAAAAAGTCTGTAGCAAAACATTTGCTTTTTTGGTGAATTGGTAATAACAGTTTTAATTACATTGGGTAATTTGGTGAAAGACGACTTGAACCCAGGTAAAGGTATGATCTATGGTAAAGTCCATGATTTTTAATGTTTCATGGGTGTCTAAAAACTTGATAGTAAATGACCCTTTCATGTTACTAACTAGTGTGCTATTTAACTCATCTTTTTTGTTTTAAAATCAGATCAAAGGAATCTGGGTATGTCCATGAAAATAGAGAGATCATCATTAGACCAAGTTAGAGCACGATTTGAAATGAATAAGAAAAAGAGAGAAGAGAAGAAAAAGGAATACGACTTTGAGGAAAGAATGAAAGAACTAAAGGAGGAGGTAATGTTCAGTTTGTTTTGTTTTATGCTCCCACCTAAATGAGTTATGATATAAAAATAACCAACACATCGAAAACCTTATCTGTATATTTCAGCTTCACCCCATTCTGGGGGCGGGACGTATCTCGGTGGTACAATGCTTGCTCGATGCGCGGTTGGTCTGGGATCAATCCCTGTCGGTAGGCCCATTGGGCTATTTATCGTCACAGCCAGTGCACCACGACTGGTATATCAAAGGCCGTGGTATGTCTGTAGGATGGTGCATATTAAAGATCCCTTGCTGCTAATCAGAAAGAGTAGCCCATGAAGTGGAGACAGCGGGTTTCATCTCTAAGTATCTGTGTGGTCCTTAACCATATGTCCGTAAATAAAATGTATTTTGAGTGCATCGTTAAATGAAACATTTCTTTCTTTCACCCCACTTTCTCATCTTTAAACAAGAATCAGCATGATTATTTTTACTTGAAATATTTTAGAAAAATCTTCCGTTTATTTTTAAATTTATAATTTGTTTCTTTTTGGGGTGTTTTTGCTTTTTTATTCAGTCTATGCAAATATTTAAAACAGATATGTAAAGCAAAATTAAAAATCAAATGTAATTATTTTCCCAAACCTTTTATATTTAACATCTGTAATAGCAGTGTTGTGAATTAACATAAAAAGCATAAGACATACAGTGATTATTTGTATTTAATAGATAGATATGCAAAGGCCAATGGTAGATTTAAAATTGACTACTGAAACATAACCTCATTCTTTGTTTACTTTTTTAAAATGAAAGGAAGAAAAACAGAAAGCCTACAGAAGAGAAAAAAGAAAGAGGAAAGCCAATACTGATACAGATCAAGATGTGGACACTGATATGGCAGCCGTTATGGGATTCTCTGGATTTGGAACATCCAAAAAATGATTTAAAAAAAAAAAAATTTAGACAAAAAAGATATTTTTGGTGACAAATTCTACAAGTGACTGCATGTTTCCATTACAATTTATCTCATGAATTATATCTGTATGATCCGGTGGCCATGTAAACGATTTTCCTTTGTAAATCTCCATATGCGATGCGAATAAGATATGACATGAGAGAAAAGTGGAATCCAGGTGATGATGGTCTTCCTTGCATGATATCAGTCATGCTAATAGATTACACATCGATTGCTGCAAGGAATTTTATGTATAGACATTTCTTATGGCCATCATTTTGATCCAGTTTTGAGTCTAATAATGTGGACTTCACCATAAGCTAATTAAAAAAACCCCAGCAGTTTTTGGTGATCAGTCTTCACATTTAGAATGTTTGACAACCCCAGTGACACTGTCAGAAAGATTCTTACATTGTGCATGGATGTGTATAATTTATTGCGTGTATTCTGTTGAGTTTGTGTGTAACAGTTTAAACTGAGAAAACTGAGTATTGATCATTAACTGAACATTACAGCTACAGATGGTTTACAGAGACTGACATTGGTAGGGGGAGATCTGTGTATGGCCTCATAAAATAGTTGTTTTTAGATAGCATGTTTTTAAAATGGAAAGGAAAGAAATATATATATTTTTTGACACCTCACCACATTTTAAACTGGCCATTTGATGTCAATTTGTTTTTCTTCAACACTTTGTCAAGAGAATGACTACAACCATTTATGTATCAGTCTTTGAACAGTGGTTGGGATGGGAAATAAACCAAATTTAGAGGATGATTAGTCGTGCAACCTATCTACTCTCAGGCATGCACTAGTGACAACTAAATCATGCCCCATGCTTACAGTTCAGTAACTTATTGTAACAATACTCTTCTTGAAGTAAGTAATCTTGTAATTGTTTATCTAAAAGTAATAAACATGGAAAGCAAGAAATATTTTTGTTAACACCAGCTTTGTTTATTCACAGCTTTACAAATAAGATATTAAACAGTGGGTTTAAATATTTTTTAATTGACAAGAAACTTTAAAATACAATTAAAAAAATTCACTAAATTTTAAGATTTGTAAATTAATTTTCTACAAGCAGTGATGCATGAACAAAGAAAACCTTAATATTATTTCAAAGGATGGCATTATAATTTTAACATAAACAAATTGAACAAATGTAATGTTAACTATTTATATCTTGCATAAAATTCTAACTGTATCATAACAAAGAGTAATGTTAAATATGTTGTCTGTTTTTAATCAAGAGTCATTAACTTCAAGACTGGGTAGAAAATTGAAATGAGCTGTATGTTTTCAGCAAATCTTGATGCAGGTATGTTGCATCCACAATGTATAAGCCAAGAATTTATGCATACATATGTAAAACATAATTATGATATATTCCATTGTATCCATGATAATATTCAAATACAACACCATAATAAATAAAATGAAGTGCAGGAAATATATTTGTACTAGGGTATACAGAATGGCATAAAGAAGTTGCTACTAAGTCATATCCATAAATTACAACCCTAGAATGTATGCAGGCATGCATATTGTATTTCTGTACACAAGTTATAACAGGGTACTCACAGGACAGGGAAAACAGGGAAAATTCAGGGAATTTGAAATTTTGGTCTGATTCAGGAAAAATACAGGGAATTTTATTTGGGTATAATGAAATCTGGAAAAATATCGGGGAATTTTGTTGAGTCCTAAATTGTATATACATGGATATGTATACCACATCAGGTACAAATGTAATAAACCTAAAATAGTGGTGTTTTGGATTCCTTTGTCTTTTTCATGATGGTATGGAATGATAGCTACTGGTGATTTCTAGTGTATGTTTCAAAAACTATCATATATTTATTTTTATTGAGAAATCAAATTGTTCCACCAATGAAAATGCCGTGTTTATATGATCTACGTATAGCACCCAAAACACTAGAAGGCAAAATGGAAATAAGCAACCATTGCTCAAGAGCTTATTCTATGTATATCAGAAATGTTGAGTCATTAAATTTGGTTATGCCATACTAATTTATCATTAACAGTGACATAGTGTAGTCTTAGATCTGCTTTTCTGACATTTCTGCTATACATAATAATCTTCAATGTGAACACTTATCTTTGTGATAATTAAATCTAAAACAAAAAAACCTGGAAGGAAAAAATATTTTTACCAAAATATTTTTAATGAAAGTTGTGCACATATTAATTTGGAAAAATACATTCTGATCCAAAGCCTTTATTATAAATTTATAAGGCAAGATAAGTCTCCTCAGCTGTGAATGACACAGGGATATTTTAATCTTAGTTTAAAATGCCCATGTATGTGTTTGCTTAAGCATGCTATCATTTCAGGTGGAAGTTTCTATCAAGCTCATGACACACACACACACACAGACACACACACACAGACACACACACACACACACACACACATATATATATATTGTCACAATATGTTGATTATGGTATTTGGAGGTGAAAGCATGGCTATTGGGGGTGGCAGGAGGCCGTTGTATACAATAAAGAATCATGGACATCAGACAGGGAAACATATTTTACAACGGAAAATTCAGGGAAAATGCAGGGAATTTTAATTTGAAAATTCTGTGGGTACCCTGTATAAGCTAATTATATATGTAATGTACAGAATAATAAACCATTACAGGAAGACTTGGTAGACATCATAATATACTTAAACTGTCATGTTTATTTTAGCACACTGCTGTCAACTGGGTTTTTTTTTAAACAAATATCTTACAAAGCTTTGTATATTCTCATTGCCTTTGATTTTGCACACTGTAAAATTACTTTGCATAGGACATTATTACTGCACCATAGTATTCCTTGTTGGAGGCAGAAATTTTATTACAACAGACATCAAGTTGCATATATGGTTACAAAAAGATGTCTCTCTCGTCAAACATAGTTTCAAAATTTTGCATTTTAGCTTTCTTGTTACTGGCAACCAGTCTGAAAAAGAAAAAAATCGACAATTATATAATGGAGCCTAACCTTTTTTTTTCAGTCTAGTAAATTACTTAACACATTTGTTTTAAATCTTAAAATTAGTATTGACATTGGGTGTTGTGGAGGAGGATATTTTTTTCTTCAATATTTTACACTTTGCTTACCTTTAAATACAATGTTATGAGATCGTACTGGATGATCAGTGTTTTTTTAAATAAATGTGTACATGTAAATACAAATTAGAAATGTGTTGTTTTTGTTTTGTTATATTTTAGTTCCAACAATAACATATTATTTATCAATCTCATTATGAAATACTGATTTCCCATTATATATTTTTATATACTAATTATTACTCTAAACTTGGATGTGACCATTTTCCAAATGACCAGTAACTCTTTATTAACTTGTTCCAAATGGTGAAATCAGAACAAGAGGTGGGATGCAGCCCAGTGGTAAAGTGCTTGCTTCGTATGCAGTCCGTCTAGGATACTCATTCCAGCCAATGTGACATGTGCTATTCTGTCTGTGGTATGGTGCATATAAAAGATCCTTTGCTAGGAATGATTAATTGGAGCAGATTTCTTAAAACTATGTCAAAATTACTAAATGTCTGACATCCAATAACCAATGATGAATAAATCAATGTGCTCTAGTGAAATCGTTAAACAAAACAATCTTTATTCTAATATTAAAGTGGAATTCAGTTGAATCCAAAAAGTGAAACAAGTAAATAAATAAAAGGCTAATTTAAAGCAGTGTCATTGTTTACATAACCTAGTACCTGCGTTCTTTTAGTTTCATCTTTTTCTTTTCTGGTGGAGTCACATCTTGAAACATGTCACACAGCAAATCTTTCTTTTGATTGACATGTGTAGTAAGTTTCTAAGAACAGAAATAACTGATTATTATAAACTTGTTCAGGGCTTTAGTTTAATCAAAAGTTGAGGCGATAAATGTGCATAAAATAAGTGCAAACATGCTGACCTCAACCCGTTTTACTGCAAAATCACTGAAATGTTACACTGTAATTAGATTAAAATAACTTGATATACATTTTTGAACTTCTACAACTCTTTACCAGCCTTTAATAACATTACTGCATTGAAAGCATTAAAAGACCTAATTTTGCTCAACAAAATAAACCTCTTTTGTGCACAAATTAGTGAGATTTAAAGCCCTGCTCGTCATAAATATTAGTAAAGACCCTTGTCAATGAAGTTTGCACTTTAATTAATGTGGTATTAGTTTGACAAATGTATGTTCATTTTAGGGAAGTAAAATCTGAGGTTTCTAAAAAAATAGCTTGTCAAATATGATAAAAAGAGCACCTATTTGTAAATTGCACATCACTGTATAAATACCCGATATTGGTGAGTTTTATGGTTTAAACGTATTGTACAAACCATAGATGTTCTAACAACGTTTTATTTGTCAGAATTATCAAATGGTTAAATCCAATAGCTGAACTTTGAAACTTTGTTAAAAGTTAGGGGGTGATTTAGCTCAGTCGGTTGAGTGCTCGCTTGAGGTGCTTGTGTCGCAGGATTGAACCACGTTGGTGAATATATTCAGCTGATTGGGGGTTTTCTCATTCCAGCCAGTGCATTACAACTCGACAAAGGCCGTAGTGTGTGCTTTCCTGTCTGGGAAAGTGCATATAAGAGATCCCTTATTGCATAAGGAAAATAATATCAACAAATTTATCTTTTTGACTTGGCAACATGATTGGTTTGCAGTTGCAAACAAGCTTCATTCTATCAAGCCAGTTTTGAGAATGGCAGTCCTCCTATAGACAGTGCAGGAAGGATGAAATAGTCTTGTCGCGCTCGCATCGGTCAGACATATTTGACCCATTCGTTTATCTAAAAATAAAGATCCTCCACCTCAGTGTGAGCACTGTCAGTGTACTCTTGACGGTACGCCACATTTTGGTGGAGTGTAACCATCTGAAAGCAACTCAAAATGTGATGTGATTCCATCCAGAACTTATTTTACAGTTCCTTTTAAATATTATCTAACTGATATTTGTATTTTTGCACAGTTCTTTACACTGTGTTTTTATTTACCTGTTGATTTTTTAACTTGATGATGTTCATCAACTGTTTGGCATTTTCCATAGTTTGACACCCAATAGCCAATGTATTTTTCGTGCTGGGGTGTCGTTAAACATTCATTCATTCATACTGCATTAGGAAAAATGTATCAGGTTTCCTCTAATGACTACAGGTCATAATTAAAAAAAGTTTGAAATTGAATAGCTGATAATTAATTAATCATTATGTGGTGTTGTTAAACAGAACAAATGCCTTCTTGTTAAAAGCTTTTGCAATTGCATTTTTATTATAATTCATTTCAATAATCATTGGCTATCAGTAATCAAGTCTTTAACCACACACCTCTCTGGCCCAGGCATTTGATCCAAATGTAAGGTTAAATTTGTGGAACTTTGTTAGTTTCTAATTGCTTATAACTTTAAATCCTTTCATGGATTGCATTAATATTTGTAATACATTTTTATCTAGTGATATCTCCAGAATCGAAAGTATGAATGTTACCAACACCAATTTTGAAATGTTTTTGCCATGGGCAAGTGCTCACTAATGACAATTCTGAGCTGACCTACAGCAATTTTAAAACAGTAACATTTTCTACAAACATAAAAAAAATAAAAAATAATAATAATTCCTTCAGTAGACAATAATAATTTTTATCCAGTGGCAAAAAAACCGCCTTCGATAAAGTCCTTAACAATTAACAATATAAATTCAAGCCCTGTATCTCTGTTCATAAAGGAAGAAGATTGTTAACAAATATAAAGGAAGAAGATTGTTAACAAATATAAAGCAACTTAATTGTTTAAAACAGCCTTTAAGCTATTTAGGAAAGTATTGTAATTATGCAATGTGGTTATGGAATGTATTATAAAATGTAAAAGGAATTGGTATTCGATTAATGCTTCATACTTATTTTTTTAAGAAACTGTATAGCTTTTATATGGATTGATTTGTTTTCCTTATTCGCATATGACATCATAGGTTTGCCATTCTAGTTTAGGGCTTAAGCTTGTTTAATTGTCTTTCATATTGGTTGACAAAATATAATTTTGGCTGTATTGAAATACTTAAATATATTGATACCAATATAAATTTTACTTTAATACAATGGTTTGGCTGTATCCTTTGGGAATACATTTTTTGTTTAAAAAAATAATAATTTAAAAGAAGATGAAAATGCACATGTGAAATTTTTAGTTATGTTTACCTTTTAGATTTACCAGAGGTTAAAATTACTCATTCTATTTTACAGTTTTGCATTTACACATTTATGAGCATACTAATCGTCTAGATTGCTACCACCAACACAAATAAGATTTGTTTGTTTTTTAAATCTAATTTAAACATAACATAACTTCTTTACAAATTACAAATACTGTACAAAGAAATAAAAGAGAATTTTGAGAGTATTCTAAAATTATGTGTGTACATTTGAAACAGCGCTTTGTCCTGATTTTGTTTTTCCATTTTGTGAATTAAACCTTAAATTAGGTTTTCTTTCTTCCATCTATTTATGTTGCATTTTCTCACTTTGGTTTGAAGCTTCCTTGGACAAACTAGAAAGCTGACAGATTCATAGTCATATGATGAAAAGACATATTTTACATGTTGTTAAAATAATAATAGATAAATAGGTTAAACAAAAAACACATGGTAAAACTAGAAACAAATTATTAAAAATATATCCTGATATTTAATTAAATCTATAAATTATGATGAATGTAATTATAGTGTGTGTGTGTGTGTGCGTGCGCGCCTATCCATTTTTAGTGAATTAATTTGACTTTAAATATGTTGGTTAACAAGAAACAGAAACAGAAATCTACTTATAATTTAAATCACCAAGTACATGACATTGCATTTAAAACCCCATCCCAAAACTAGTAAATTTAATATTAAATATACAGGCTGAGTACTCTTTCTAAAACAAAACCCACTGATTATGCATATATTTCATTATGTTCCCCACATATTTAAATGAAAAGCATATCAAATGAAAATATAAAACTAAACAATTAGTTGAACATAAATCTGACATGTACCTGTGGTATTATTTTGCCTTGTTTTAAAATTAGTTTTTGATTTTGTGAATGAAAACTCCTTAGAATAGATTTCCTTTCATCCACCTGTCTAAGCACTTTCTCACCGTGGTTTGACGATTTCTCTGATAAACTAGTAAGCTGGAAAAAAATAAAACATTAAAAATTAATACTAAGTTATTGTATGAATAACCAGCGTAAGAAATAACATATATCAGAAAACCATGTCTTGAGAGTAAAGGTATATACAGTCAAACCTGTCCTAGCGGCCACCTGTATTCAGCGGTCACCTGCCTTAAGCTGCCACTTTTTCCCCTCCCAAATGATTTATAACGTAAATGCACCTGTAATAAGCAGTCACCTGACAAATGCGGCCAGCGGCCACCCAGATCGGATCCCAAATCGCTAAAATACCTGTATTAAGCGGCCAAAGTAAATGTTTACTATCATATAACAGGGATACTTAACAACAACAATAAGGCCCAGTAACGAACCGATCTTCACACCTTCAGGTATACTAGTACCCATTCAGTCCCGACATCTCCACTGTGTATCAATTAAGAAAGTATGGCTATGGAGTACATCTAATTGCCTCTGGGCAGGCTACGCTTGGCATTTAAAGGTTCACTTACATTGACAATACCCCGCATGAAGTAGGAATTAAATAATTAAACAGAAATAAAACAAACTTGGTGAGAACGGTTAATTTGATACATTCCAGTTGCAGTTTTTCCAGAAGGAGACATGTCAAAAGTGTATTTATGAAGCATGTATCACTTCTGTCTTAGACGAAAGAGCTTGCACCAACGACAGGTGTGCGCTACAACAGCTTGCTCTAAATGTGCACATTAAACCCTATTACCTGACCTGACCATGCATCCTTTAATTAGCAGTACAGACAGTAAAACAAGATTTTTAAAAAAATTTTAAAGACGATATGCAGCAACCTGTAATCAGCGGCCACCTGTCTTAAGCGGCCACTTTTATATACTCCTTTGTGTGACTGCTTAAGACAGGTTTGACTGTACATTGTGTTCAGTATTACATACGTTGTTTTTTTTGTTTTTTGTTTTGTTTTTTTACATACTGGTATTTGGTCACACAAGTTAACGATACCGAAGAAGAAGCACATTAAAAAAAGGCAACATTATATACATTACATGGAATAAAACTACTAGGATATGATATGGTCATCAAAAATTCACTCGGTGACTCCTATTTTGCATATTTTCATTCTGACTTGGGTTGGCAATACATTTGTATGCATCAGTTTAAAATTTGAACACTACTGAGTAATGTTTTTCTTACACAACCATTGGTGAAAACACCATGCATTATTTGTTAACAATTTCAAGACATATGACTGGCTGCTCTTGGGTCACCAATGCCATATATCCAATAAAAAAACCTACACAAAGTAAATTGATTAGACTATGACGTATGGTTAACCTGACATTCATGTGTCTGTGATGTGTTAGTCGGCTACAAGTGCAATGGCTATAAATAACTTTTAGTCGAAAACCATGTTAAAATTTACTTAAAACCTTTTTTTCGAGAATATCAGGGCATGGATTCCAATTTTTTTATAAAATCCACTAGCTATGGGATCGATGATTTAGAAAATTTATTAGCCATAATAAAAAAATTCACTAGCCCTACTTTACTTTAAATTATTATAATTTTACTAAATAGTAATAATGAGATATGTCACCCAAAGAGGAAGACAGAGCTTAAAAACACAGGGGTGAGGGGCAGGATATTCATATTTACAAACTAGACAACTGCAAATTATGACCCTTATTTCACTAGCCATCGGGCATGGCAGTAGTTTATTTTTCTCTGTTAAATAATCCAAAGGAAACATTTACACTATTAGGCCTATTGGTATGCTACGTTGAAGCAAAAACAACCACCCACGATACTCAAGTAACAAGTTTTCTTTTCTTTGGGACTATGTGTAATTGGTCAGTTCTGTGATATTAGATGGGAAAGTCTACTTAATCAAAAGTTTTACAGAACTATTTACAGTAATAAACTATGTCGAATACTATTTTAAGGGCAACAGGTTGCACATGTCATGTCATAGGATAAACCATCTGAAAGCTGATCTATTACATTGCTCAATTAACAAGGACAGAATTAAATAAAGCCATCTTCATTATAACAGCAGAACAACCCAATGTCTGAATAATGATAACTTTGACCAACTAGTAATATTTACAAGATTATTATTTGTAAATAATATTATTTATACCTGAGATATTCCAGAGAGAGTAGGTGACAATAATCTTGGTGAAGACTCCAATGACAACTGAACAGGGGAGGTAATCTGTTGCATTCGAGACAACACTTGAGCCAATGTTGTCTTTGACTGAGTCATCTGAGGGTGGACCAATTCCAAATCAGCTGTGCTAGCAATGGATAAGCTCTCCATATCCTTCACACTGTTATCAGTTTCCCATGGTATTGAGCTTGCAGGAGATGAAGGCTTTTGCTGATGAAACTTTGGACTTGTGACAGTTAAAGAATCACCCATGTCATCATCTTTTTTCAAGCACTTTTTACAATTTGTTATTTCAGCTTTGTAACTCTTGGAATGTTTTGCCTTTGGTACAGTCTTTTCTGACTTTGATAAGTACAGAGCATTTGAAGGTTTATGCATTTGTTGAGCATTACCTGATGTTGTTCTCCGTCTCTGTGTATATGTTTTAGTTTGTTTTGGAAACACCTTATTAACAAGAGTGCCATTTTCTTTCTTTGACACAAATGCTACTGTATCATCTTTAACATATTCTTTCTTCTCATTCTTCTTTGTGAAAGATTGCCCATCTGAAATGGGACCAAATATTAGACCTGTGTGGTTAGTGTAATAGTCATCATCGTCATCAGAGTCTGCACCATGGTTATCTAAGTTTGCACCTTGGTCATCAAAATTGGCATCACAATCATCAGAAACTGAAGGTGACAATCCTGCTGACACATTGCCACCTCCACCATAGATGATTGGTCCAACAAGCAAACCCTTTCTGTTCCTATAGAAAGTAGAGTTCTCTGTTGACTGATCCTCTTGTAGAGAAGTACTCTTGAAACTATTGCTTTTAGAATAGTCAGGAGAAAACTGTTTATGTCTAGGGCGAAGCCTTTGTTTCACTGCAGGAGTATCAGTTCTTGATCTATGCTTTAGATTTGGTTTTAACTCAGAAATATCTTTCTGTGGTGTTAAAACAATTTTGCCAGTCTCTGTCTCATTTTCAGATTTGTGTGCTTTTTGTTTTTTTGGACATCTCAGCACTTTAGCTATTGGTGTTGGGGGTTTTCGTTTCTTTTTATTTTCTGGTGTATTCAAAGTCTGCTTGCAAACGTTACTATTCAATTTTGGTTTAATGAGTTGTACTTGTTTATTCTGTAAATTGTTATCATCTTCAAAATTAAATGACTTTCTGGCTGTTTTTTTCTTTTGGGGAGTCAGTTTGGATGAGCTCTTGAACTTGTTTTTCACCTCTGGATTCAATGTAATTTCATCCTCAATATATAACTCCACATTATCAATTAAGTCAAAATCAAAAACATCCTTGTCTTTGATCAACGTGTTCTTTTGTCTGTCTGTGCATGGTACATCTGTCAAATTACTAAGCTTCATTGTTCTCTTACTTTTAGAGGGGTGGGGTTTTGTTTTATTATTCCTTGGTGAAAAACTCACTCTAGAATTATTCTTTGATTTGATTTTTACTTCACTCGAATTTCTGAAAATAGAAATAAACTGATATATATGTACTGTAAAAATCTTTCATCACATAAATTAAATAAATTCATTATCAACTTAAGATTAATCTGAGATGGACTTAGTTAACTTAGTGCTGTTCTAGAATCTAATTACCAATATACTCCTGTACAAATAATATTTAAAAAAAAAAAAAAAAGTATTAAAATTAAGCATAAATTCCAACATCTGATGCAGGATGTTTTACTAGGACGGGCAAGATATGTTGTCACTTAATGTACTGGCATGATGGATGGTCAAACAAAAGCAGGCATGGCAGAAGTAAGGGTTGATTGAATAATATTAGAGGCATAATACCGCAGAAAACTTTGAATTTTTCATGTTGTATAACATTTGTATACACTGAATAGGTCCTGCACCATATTGTTGAATAAAATTAACTAATTATTTAAATGAACTGCTACTGTGTTACAGTTACAATTAACGACTCAACTAGAGAACACTGATTGATCAATTAATCATTGGCTATTGGATGTCTGGGAAGTCTGACACATAGTCATCACAGAAAACCCAAGTGCTACATTTTTTCCAAATGCAGCAATGATTTTTTATATGCATTTTCCCACAAACAGGAAAATACATACCACAGCATTTGACCAGTTGTGGTGCACTGGTTGGAACAAAAAAGCACCCAATCAGTTGAACAGATCCACTGAGGTGGTTTGATCCTGTGATGCAAGCACCTCAAGCAAGCACTCAACTAACTGTGCAAAATCTTGTTGCCAAATTGCATATGAAATACATTTTCCCGTTTAGAATACCAGAGTCTGTGTTTCCAGCTAGGTGTTAATCTTTGCAGCAGTCATTTCTAATTTCACTTAGTACTTAACTACTTATCATATTTTTTCATACATACAGAATTATTACAAGATAAAATCCAGCTTGGACTGCAACAAACATTAGAATTTATATTTAATATGTGATTTGTCACCAAAAATGCTGTTAGTTGGAAACATCTTTCATTAGAACCGAACCCTTTAAAACCTTCAGCAAGTGCCTATGGAATAACATGTTCAGGCAACATCTATCATATTAATATAATTCCCATGTCCACATAACAGTTATATCAATCAGAATATTATAATAGGGTACCTGAAACTGTTATTTTTCAGTATTCCTGTTGGTTTGTCAGGAGTCTCTTCAATAATTTCAGGAATGCCATAATTCAAAGCATATTGTGTTGCTTCATATTTCTTGCTGTTACCAAGCACATCGTGTTTGGGATCATTTAGCCAATGTTGCACTTTTTCTTGACTGGAAATAACAGGTGACGGAGATGTTGAAAGCAAAGATGAGACTTCAGAATCAACTTTTGATAAACCTTTCTTTTTCGCAGAGGAATAGTTAGGTGTTGAAGAAGCCAGCTTTAAGTCTAAGACAGGTTTTTTCAGTGGTGTGACACATAATATGGTCTTAGTATAATTCTTCTTTTGATTAGTCTCCAAATGCTTCCATCTGTCTTTGATTTTCAGATTAATTTGTTCTGGTGTTAAGAATGTATAAAGTGATCCAAGTCGTGCCTTTTGTTCCTGGTAAAACAGTTGGTAGCTGACCACCTTTTGATATCGAAATGGTGTTGATGGTCTAGGAGTGTCTAATGAATTTAAAGATGCTCGCCGTGGCCTTGCCATGTTCACTTCTGTTTCTCACATCGGAAATTGTACCATAAATCTAAAACAAATCTATATATATATGTAAAATAATTTTTAAAAATTGACTGGATTCGTTTACATTTTCCAGCCTAAGTAATATATATTTGTTTATTTTCATGCAATAAAAACATAGCTATTAATAAAATCACTGTGCTGATAAAACCTCACATTCAAGGGGAGGGAGGTAGTCCAGTGGTAAAGTTCTTGCTTAATGCATGGTCGGTATGGGCTATTTCTCGTTCCAGCCAATGCACTTGTATATCAAAGGCCATGGTATGTGCTGTCCTATTTGTGGGATGGCGCACATAAAAGATCCCTTGCTACTAATAGAAAAATGTAGCAGGTCTCTTCTCTAAGACTATGTCAAAATTACCACATTTTTGACATCCAAATTGTGTGGCCCATGTGTTTGATGCCATATAACCATAAATAAATGTGTTGAGTGTGTCATTAAATAAAACATTTCCTTCCTTACACTCAGAACATACAACAAACCTGTTGCACAAAACTTGCTGCATTCAATAGTTACTGCCTACTTTTCTTAAACAGCCTCCTACTTTCAAAGACAATAACATGGGACAATATTTCATAATTTAAGGTAATCGGATGTCAATTCACATGAGTTTTACTTAACTAACTAATTGTTCAGTTACATGAATATTGTTCTCATAACCGATGAGTTAGACCTACCTAATCCTAAAACACTTGAATTACAGTTATGTGCTCTGTGGTTCAAAAACATAAACTGATTTTCACTTTTATTACTGTTATATAGTACTTTTAATTTTACACATAACCAATTGGCAGTTCTTGTGATTTTAAATTTGCTTAACCAACACATGAACAGAACAACGGTTTTCATGAAATATACCCTGTAATAAGCACCCTGGTCACTGCCCCACATTATGCAAATCTAGACTTGATAAAAGGAGTGTAAAAGATATCTATGTCAGCAAAGTTTAAAGTGGTTTGGTTAAAAAAAAAAAACACCACAGGTACTGTACTTCTATATTATTTAACAAATACATCATAAATATAAAACAACAAACCAAATAAAATAGGTTTTGTTAGCAAACATTTAAGCAATTCATGAACATTTTTTTTTTTTTCAACATTGTAAATGGGCCTACTGAACATTTGAAAAAAAGGAGCTTGCGATATATGAAAACTGACAGTCAATTAATTATATTCTTTGTGCTTGGACCCATTCAAGATTTTCCAAAATGAACCATAGATTTTCCAAATTGTTCAGTTATATCAAAAATGCAAAAATAATATGTATGAATAAAATATTCTATATTTGGCATTTACATTATATATATGAAATAAAATGTATTCAATTCAATTCAGTTCACATGAAAAATAAACAACTGAACATAAAATATGTATGCAGCCCTCTACATTAACTTTTCTATCCAGAAATTATGGCACCTACTTCTATTTTTATATATATAGTATAAAATATTTTAAACAGCAAATGAAAAAAAATGCAAATCAGTAGCAATTTAGAGGGATGGTATGGTTTAATATACATGCCAGGGTTAGATCTTAACAGTAGTCCGGTAGTCTGAGACTACCTGAAAATTAACAGGACTACCTGAAGCTGCAAACATGTAGTCCATCAGACCACCTGTAATTTTAAAATTTATTTAGCACAAATGTAACGTTTTGTGGATGATTTACCCAGTACTAAATTATCAAAATAACAAAGCATTTTAACTTCAAATTATTACAAAATATGGACCACCTAAAACTTAGAGGGCCTATCTGAAATGAAAGCCAGGTAGTCCTGTTAACACCCTGAAAAAATGAAGATCTAACCCTGCATGCGGAAAGAAATTATTAGAACAAAAATAAAAATGTATAGAAATTTACTTTATTAATTACATAGGACTTATATACTATTTCCTATTCAGTTTTCTATTAACAGTCCCAGTATTTAACTGGCTTGTTTAAAGTGTTATTGCTGAAAATGTTTCTGATGTATTTGGGAAGGGGAGGAGATAAAAATAAACACCACAACCACACAAAAAATACTTTTAAAAAACTCACACAATCAAATATCGAATCATACATGCATGAGAAATCAAACCTCTAACACACAGATTCAAACCAATCTAACAGAATTATATTGCCCAACTGTTAATGCTTTAAAGTCTGTTTGGGTTGTTTTCTTGTGCTCAGTTCACCCAATCAACATCTAATTTGTTATGGTCTACTTGTTGTTCATTTGTGACTTTTTATCTTCAGTTTGAGATGAAATTGCATGCGACAAATAGGCTAAGTGAGCTTAATGATAATCACATAATGGATTTGTTCTACATGAAAGTTGATTTATAAAGTTAATCGATTAGAATATATTTTTATTTCATATACTGTAACTGAAAAATGAAGAATATTTTTTCCATAGGTATGGTATTGGTATTTTGGTCATTACTTGAACACTGTTTTGGATGTCGTTGGTATTCTCTTTTTCTTATTTATTCCAAAATGTAGCTTTTGTTTAATTTCGGTTTATTATTATTGAATTATTTTCATTTTACTTGGTTGCTTTGGGGGTTTTCTAATTGTCATTATACATGTACTATTATTATTTATTAATTTTATTATTATTATCATTAATCGATTAATTAATCAATTTACGGTATTTATTTTGTCCTTGGACTTGGAGACCATCTTAGCATAGATCTACTTTATACAACTACAAGCTGTAGTTGTATTATTCAGTGTATGGTTTATTATAAAGAAACAATATATTGATGGACTGTTATTTACTGTTGCTATGTTTACCTGTGCTTTGACAACATTAAAGTTAAAAATATTATTATTTTTAAACTTGAAATTGCCGCTTTGAAAACCTCTAGCAGACGATCGAATGAACTGGTTCTCTTATTAGTGTTCCATAAATAGAAAAATAGGGCACCTATCAATTATGAATTCTCGTTTTATCTCGTTTCGTCCGAGATGTTAATTAATACTATATGATACATAGTAGTTTTAATTTGCAGCTGTCATGTTTTAAAGTCGATTAACTTTTGTACGTGTTTATATAATTAACTAAAATAGCTAGACTTGTAATTTGTTTACCAATATATATTCTTACATTGGTTTATCAATCCATTCCGCGTATTTAATTAGCCGAATTTGCATTGAACACAACCGAATAACAAATAGCATACTTTGTGACGTAGTAGTTGCTACAAAACATGAGAGGTTGACAAGATTGGTGTCGTTAGAATTGAATGGTGCGATAGTGTTATGATATATTATCAATAACACCTATTTAAATATGGAAGAAGATTTGTCAGGTGATGTAGACTTTGACTTTTTTGATTCGCCTGTAAAAACTAAATTATCGAAATCACCATCACCTAATCCGATAGTCGCTAATGAAAATCGTACGTCAAAAACACCCACGACTCGGCAGCGGCTCGAAAGTTCGGTAACTGAGACAGTCTCCATAAGCAAAGAATCTCCAAACCTGGGATCTCAGAGCAAAGATATTTTTGTTGATGCTGCCACCAATGACAGTAAAAATTCCGAAACTTCACATGCGCGCCGGTCGTCATTAGAATCATTAAGTGATTCGGACTATTCAAAAGAGTATTCGGACAGTTTCAGTGATGTTTCTTCAGTTGAATCGGCGGATGTCAAGAAAAGTGGATCATGTGGAAGTCGTTCATCTTCAACATCAAGTTCAAGATCCAGAAGTTCATCACGAGAATCTTATTCACATAGTGTAAATTCAACTAATTCAAGTAGGGACCATGAACTGACTTCACTTCAAAAGCAATCAAAATTTGATTGGCATAATGGTGATACAGCAGTTGCAGTATCATTTTCTGACCAAGATGGATCGGTGGAAAAAACAAAAAGTAAAGTTTCGCAAAGAGCAGAACCGAATGTTTTGCAAAGACCAAGTACAGCACATCATAAATCACGAAAACCAAGACAGAGTGTCCAGAAACAAGCTTGGGATTCCATAGCAGTAAAAAGTGAAGACATTGAGCAGAAAACCCCCCAAAAGAGCAAAATGTCTGAATATAGTGATGCGTCATCTCGATCAGGCTCTTCTTCTGACAGTGACATGACTGATGTCTCGCCCTTAACATCACCACGAAACAGTCCAAATAAAAAGAAACTACATGTACATGTGCAATACAAACAGCTGCCACTTAATGATGACGGTGAAGAATATGAACGGAGAGAAGTGACTGGCAATGAAGACATTGATCTCAGTATTTTAATGAAAGCTCTTTGTGATCATGAAAAAGAAAAGCAAGTCATGGCACACGGAAGAAGAGTCATGTTTGCACCACCTAAAAAAGCTGACAGACACAACTTCACATTTAGTAATGACAGAGCAACTATTATAGACAGAGAAAATCAAAGATTGCTAAATCAGCTTATGCAAAATGTAAACCCAAAACCGAAAGAGAGGCGTTCTTGTGCAAGATGTGTATTTACACCTCCTCAACGAATAACGTCTTCGGCTGTTAATAGAAAAAGAGAACAGCAAAGAATTGAGCAGGAAAACATGGTAAGATTGATCAATATGTGTTACTACTGTTAGTGATTTCTCTAGAAATTAGGCAAGGCATGGTAGACCAAACACTTTCGGGGCATTCTTGCCATTTTTGGGGCACTTGTGTTTCATTAAAAATACACAAAAATTAATTGAAATAAACATTAATGTAATTTATGTGCTTACTTTAATAAATAAATGGCAAGAGATAATTATAAAAGGCATATTTTATTAATTAATAATACCTTTTTGGATGTTTTATAAAGGCAATTTTAGAAATTAATTGTTGAAAAAGACTTATTTAATCTCAGGGCAGCATGGCACTGATTAAAGTGGCATACCCTGGAATATATTTATTATTTAAGTATATAGAATTGAAAATCCCATTACATTTGGTGCATATAAGACATCACACTCCGAATTGGTTAAAAATAAACCTACAGTTTTGAATGTGGGAGACTATTGTTGGATTACAAAAACCGAGCAGTCAATTCTTAGCAACCAATTACGCTAGCAGTCAATTCTTACTCTCGAGTGCCTAATAAACATAGGGGCTGGAAATTTTTATAAAATCAATTAAAAGTAGGGTGCGGAATTAGCATAGGGGCTGGAAATTTAACAAAAACCCAATAAGAGTAGAGTGCGGAATTAGCATAGAGGCTGGAAATTTAGCTAAACTATAAAAATTGACTAGTAATGAAAATAATTTGGTTTGATGTAAAAATAAGGGTTTTAAAATATACTATTGTTGTGTGTACATGTAATTTAGAAAACAAGCTGCTCAGAAATAAATAACTTGTAGTAAGTTCCATAGTATGAAAAAATTTGTTCACTACAAACATGTATACTA
>JAECMU010131239.1:0-16062 GCA_016106625.1 Dracogyra subfuscus
CCCTCTTACCCTCCCCCACACCTTTCCTGTCAGATGGAGGGATCCGGCCAAGGCCGGTCCCTGCGACTGCGATAGGCGTACACTACAACAGCTTGCTTTGAACGTGCACGTTAAATTCTTAGGATTAGGATTATGATGATTCATTACTAGTCATTTAGTTATGTTACAAACTTGATACATTACAGATCGAGCAATCTGGGGAAGGACCCGGCAACGGGGGGATAGCCAGATCGGTTAATAAGTCATGCTTTCTTGTCATCCAAGCAATCTGGCGAAGGGCCCATAAATGGGGAGATATAGCCAGATTGGAGACTGAAAGAAAGGGTGTGAAGAGAAAATTAACAGTAAACGACACCGAGATGAAGTACAAAGCAGTAATGGAAGTACAGGCAGGTAAAAAGACAAACAAAACAAATTGCTATTGAATTCAGTATCCCCCAAAGTACACTTTTAACCTGGGTTAAAAACTAAATTTCTATTCAAGAGGGTTATTTAAAGTTTGGGCCAAAACGTAAGAACATGAGATCAGGAATGTTTCAAGATGTAGAGGCCGCAACTTTGAAATGGCTTAAAAATGCTAGAGATAAAAATCTTCCCATTTCTGGCCCAGTATTACTTACACAAGCGGAAGAATTTGCAAAAATGTTTGACTGTGTACATTTTAAGGCTTCAACTGGGTGGCTTGATAAATTTAAAGAAAGAAATGGGATAACATTTAAAAAGGTGTGTGGGGAGGAAAAAGCTGTGGACACACACTCAACAGAAATGTTAAGAGTGGCATGAGAAATTAGAGCTAATTCTCAGGAAATATGATGCCGACGATATATACAATGCGGACGAAACGGGGATATTTTCCCGCCATCTGCCAGACAAAACCCTTGAATTTAAAGATGTAGATTGTCACGGGGAAAAAAAGAGTAAAGAACGGCTTACTGCCCTAGTTACTGCCAACATGTCAGGCAACGACAAACTGCCATTGCTTATCATAGGGAAGTCAGTGAAACCACGTTGTTTTAAAAACATTAAAACACTACCAACTGAATACCTAGCTAATAAAATGGCCTGGATGATTTCAGATATTTTCACTAACTGGGTAAAACAAATAGACAAACAAATGTCCCACAAAAAGAGAAAAATCGCCCTTGTAGTGGATAACTGCCCTGCCCATTCCGAAATAGCGGGTCTAAAATCAGTCGAACTTGTGTTTTTGCCACCGAACACAACATCAAAAACACAACCTATGGACCAGGGAATAATCCAGAATTTAAAAGTCTTTTACAGAAAGAGGGTTATTCTCCGTTATATATCGGCTGTTGATGTGGAAACAGAGTTAAAACTAAATGTTTTAGATGCACTAAGTCTCATGCAACAAACTTGGTGCAATGTGACATCAGCTACAATAAAGATCTGTTTCCGCCATGCTGGGTTTGACATTAAAAACACAGAGTTGACACACGATGACGACAATGATGTTGACCCCAATGACGACATCCCCCTCTCTACACTGCTGCAACACGGACTGACACGCAACACCATGACTCATTACATCAATGTTGATAATGACATGCCAGTCTGCACGGAAATGACCGACATCGACATAGTAGACAAAATTAAAAATGCCAAACGGACAACAAACGATGACGACGAGGATGAAGAAAGTACAGAAACGAGACACTGCAACAGCGAACAGGCCATGGAAGCGTGTGCTAACCTTAGGTGCTACCTGCAGAACCGTGAACATTCGGAAGAAATGTTGCTCAATCTGTGCAAGATTACAGACACAGTAATGAAAGACCATTTTTTTAAGCCAGTGTGCCAAACAATTTTTAATTACAATTTTTTGTTTATAGTTCTTCTCTTTGTAAGTTGTGATTTTTGAGCTATAAATTATTTTGTACTGTTGTAAATGTGAGAAAAAAAGTATATAACCTAGTGCTATTTGGCATACAGTATTTTAGTGATGGTTTTTTAAAGTGATTTTTGTATATTTACAATGATTTTGCTATGTATATTGTGCATTTTTTATTTGATAAACAAACGTACTTAGTGCTAATCGACATCCAGTATTTTAATTTATTACAACTTTACGTTCCGCTGTGTTTTGACATTTGAAAAATATATCAACTTTAATTTATCGCTTACTTCCGGTTATTTATACATTGTATATGTAAGTACGTGCTTTCTGGTTTCGTTTTTAGTGCTAATCGACATCCAGTATTTTAATTTATTACAACTTTACGTTCCGCCGTGTTTTGACATTTGAAAAATATATCAACTTTAATTTATCGCTTACTTCCGGTTATTTATACATTATATATGTAAGTACGTGCTTTCGTTTTTGTTTTTCTTTACTCTCAATAAATACAATAAAAGTGCATAGAGTTGTACGTCAAATTGATCTCGATTTATCTCGTTTCTGTTAATATTTACTTATTTTTATCATATACACAGAAGGACTGTGCTAACATCTGTGTGTTGGGGACAGGGATCGAGCAGCAAACGTGTCTTCCGATATCAACGAAATGATAATACTGCAATGCAGTTTCACTTTGGGGTCTGCTGTATGAATTTCGATCACTCGAACTCCCTGAAACTCGAACTATTTCATTGTCCCTTTCAATTTCGACTTAGATATATATATATATACGTATGAGATGACATGGAGGCAAGGAATCTCGCTAAAAAAGAATCCAATCTGGTGTTGCAGGCTGTCGAAATGAGAAGCGTTCCAGCATTCAATCAGCTCCAATGGCCGCACACATTCCAGTAGAAAACTTCATTTCGCCGACAAAAACAACAAAATGAAGGATCCCCAAGTCGAGCACACGAAAGTACGTGCAGTGTGCATAAGTGAAACAAACACGTCTTACCGAGTCGAGCTCCATACTGGGAATGAGCGTTACAGAAAGCAGCTGGATTGTGCCAAAAAATATCAAAGTAATTGTTTTTATAATTTTACGACAATTTACATCCAATGCTGAATTAATATTTGCAGATCTATATAGTTACAGAAATACAAGACTTTCAGATCTATATATTATTATAAAAATCTCTCTAAACTCTAAGTAGATTTAGTTGTGAATTATTATTGTTATTATCAGACCTTCGTTTTTGAAAAACCCAGGAGTGCTAAAAATTGCAATCCTCAAAATGCTTACGAGGGGGGTGGAAATCACACTCCTCTAAATGCAGAGAGACAATCGCACCCCTCGGAATAATCAGAATTAGAGGCAAGAGACCGAGAGGAATTGCACCTGTGAACATGATTAAGTTTGAGGAGTAATGATTTCTAAATTAATTATCTTATGAGTCAATGTTTTGTATTTTCAAAATAAATATCCTAATTTAACTACTACGTTGGCTGTTCTCAAAGATGAATGAATGGGTGGGTCATTGCAGTCTTACCCAAGAAAAACAAACACAACAAACAAAACAATTATCGATTTCGTGAAACAGAAAATAGAAATAGACAACATCGCCATGCTAAAGACGAAAACAAAACCTGCTGTACTAAATTAGTTTAGTTGTTGTTGTTTTTTTGTTGTTTTTTTGTGTGTTTTTTTGGGTGGGTTTTTTGTTATTCGTGTACGCGTTTACTCGTAACTGTGATATCAACCTGTAAAAACATACACATCATAGAGTTATTGGACAACATACCAATTATTTTTTTCTGTATGTGTGTGAAATACATTTCACAATCATTTACCTGCATTGTACGAAATTAAACAAAACTAAAATAACAATATATCATTTGTTTTGGGGAGTATTTTAGCCAATAGCAGAATGGTCGATGTTCTATTTTAGAAATGTGCTAATAAGTTGCATGTTGGTTGTCATGTTGTTTTCATTCAGTAGAATTATGGAACAAAGTTCCTGAGTTTTCCTGATTGTCAAACCGACAAAATCTTAATAAAAAGAGAACTCATGGCTGATTGGCTCAGTGTAAATACAATCAACCAGTCATGTTTCAGTTTACAAACAAAGGATTCTAGGAAGTTCATTGTGAACGGAATGTAAAGATTTGTGTTGTTGTCTCTTGAATTCAGAAAACAATTAAAATGACAAAGTTAAAAGCCAACAATACAAGCATGATTTGTTCAATTTAGGGGCATGTTATTTCGCGCCCGTCAGATTGAGTTGACGGGGGTTCACGGGAGTGGTAGCGTTCATCAAAACAGAAGGTCTGTATTATTATTTTAAAAAATGTTGTTGTATTTTGTGTTTTTAAATTGTTTTCGCAGTTGAAAATGATCAACACAGACAGAAGGAACAAACTCAATGTTCAAACTGTAAGCAAGTTGTTCCAAATTAAACTTAAGTGGAAATTTATTCATGTTGAAACACTGCTAAATAAGACAACAGAGAATTTCTTAAATGTGAAAAACAGAAGATGTTGCAATCTGAAATAAACTAATCATTTGTGTGTCCTGTATTATTAATTAACATTAAATCTATAATTTTCATATTTTGTTCGGTTTTGAGTTGGGGGGTTTTCGGTTATGATATATAAAATTACTGCCTTCATAAAAATATTATTCCCGCAGAAAGTGCCCTAATAATAAGTGACCACCCTGCCCTCCGCAAATCCTTGCTAGAACACTGATGAACACAAGACAATAAGACCACCCCTAGCCATATCAATGAATTTTACTCACCTGCACCACGATACACATCATCGCCTGCTACTAGTGACATAAACACAGGACAATTAGACCACCCTAGCCATATCAATGAGTTTTACTCACCTGCTGAATGATACATCATCGCCTGCTACTAGTGACATAAACACAAGACAATTAGACCACCCTAGCTATGTCAATGAGTTTTACTCACCTGCTGAATGATACATCATCGCCTGCTACTAGTGACATAAACACAAGACAATTAGACCACCCCTAGCTATATCAATGAATTTTACTCACCTGCTGAACGATACATCATTGCCTGCTATACTAGTGACATAAGCACAAGACGATTATATAGACCACCTATATCTATGTAAAACAATTGCTATGACATCCGAACGATTCACCTTTCCTTATTTTACATGCACTGCATACATGATTATAGTGTGTCAAAAGTATATATAAATGTTCAAGTGCATACTACAATGTAAAATAACATCTTTTGATCATGTTTTTTTTAATAAATAATACTAATAATAATCAATAAACAAAACATGTGGAAGGACTGTCAAACTGAGCCCTCCCTATCAATGTACAAACAGAGACGGTGTTACTACTGGGTTATATGGTTTACATCTGACAATAGGGTTAGAATTTCTTTTAGTGATGTAATTTATGATGTATATTATTAATATGGAATTTGTTTTGAGATATTTTATTGATCAAAAAGGAATCAAAAGGATTGCACAACAGGCAGAACCCATATAAGTGCTCTCTTAAACAAGATGGACATCAGACAATTAATCTTCATAATCATATATATATAAAACATAATAACAATTTTCAATGGCATAAAATATTTAACATAATTAATATACATGTATAGTAATAAAAGGTAGAGGGTAGACAGAATTGATAGGAATTATCCTATTGTTGGAGCTAACCTTATATGGGGCAGTAAAATCAGAATAATAAGTTAGTTCAACTCAAATCTCTTACTTGCAGCTATATATTTATGTACTGCTTTAAAAATTAAATTATATATTTTAAGGTTATTTTTCATGAATATTGGCCATTATATATATGTGTGTGTGTGTGTGTGTGTGTGTGTGTGTATGTGTGTACATACACATGTTAGGTTATGACTCTGTCAATAATAACAATAACAATATTGTTATTTCTAAACCACAAAAGATGGTTGCTTATCCAATTCAGAACCCATACAGAGAGGATGTAACATTTTCAGAGATGAAATTATAGAATTAAAATCTCAAACTCACATCACCATAACGTGTAAAGTTTCGTTTGGTAGTGGCAGAATATGATATTTGAAAATCTTTTTTAATAGAATCCATAATGGCACTGCACTTCATCAGATGCACGATAAACTGTTTCTGAAGGTCAATCTGTATAGAAAAATGTGATAATTACATGTAAGAACAAGAATTGTTAAACTGACCTACATGTAAATCAAAACCTATATCTCATTTTGTAATGGGGATACAAAACGTATTAATTTAAGAAAACGTTTGACTGATCATGTAGGTTATCAAAGAGTTCATTGAGGATGGGGTACAAACAGTCATGTCTATCAACATACAACTACAGTCACCTTCGATAACTCAAACTTCGATCTTTCAAAAACGTTGATCTCTCGAAGTGAAATGGCAGTCCCGGCCGAATTGCTATACAAACTAGTAATAACAGACTTTGAACACTCAAACTTTGAACATTTGAAAAACTCTATCTCTCAAAGTAATTTTTTGGTCCCACCATAAAACATTAAGGGATATTGCACTTCCAAAACTCGAAGTTTGTGGAGTGACTGAGCCTTTTAACTGTACCGGTAAAACTAAAGAAAAATGAATTGTCACCCAAGCCAACCTTCAGTACCCCAAATAGTGTCTCGATCGTTTAGGTTGACAAGAACTGTAACTCTGAATGAAATCTGTCTAAACCAGCAAGCTGTCTAAACTGGCATATTTCATCAGTCCCAACCGATGCCGGTTTTGGCAGAGTCCACTGTATATGAACTTTAAAACCACATACAATTCAGAATTATTTTATATACCTCAAAATGCACATATCGTTGTACAATCTTGTAATAGTTCAAGTTACTAAGGTCAAGTGGAAAAAACTGTGCAAGATTCTGCAAATCTGGCATATTAATATTTCCAACATTTTTCCATGCACTACTGGGGATCCAATGTGATCCTTTCAGGATAGGGCGCATACAGTCTGGAAAGAAATTGATGTTAATAATAAATGAATCATTCAATGAAACAATTACTGAGTACATACATTTCATGATAATAGTTAGTTACTTGTGTTTGACAACACCACTAAATCACATTCAATTATTGAACATTGGCTACTGGATGTCAACACCACCAGATCACATTCATTTATTGAGCAATGGCTACTGGATGACAACACCACTAGATCACATTAATTTATAGAACACTGGCTAATGGATGACAACACCACTAGATCACATTCATTTATTGAACGCTGGCTTAACCAGATTAGTTAGAAAATATTATTCATATGCATAGACCAACAAATTGGCAAGTAATGGAGAACAATTAGTGCCCATGGGGATACCCACTTCCTGTCTGTATGTTCTATCACCAAACTGAACATATATATTGTCAATTAGGAAGTCCAGTATTGCACATATGTTGGTCTCTGTGTACTTCTATCTCGATTCACTTGCAGTCTTAACAAATTGTCCAGATCCATTGAAGATAGTTATATATTCATATCTTCGTTCACCAGTTTTAGTAACAAATGACCCATTGATTAAAGAATGTAGTTTTCCCTTAAGCTTGTCGTGGGGGATTGTTGTGTACAGGGTTTTAACACTGGTGAATGTTGATCTGGACTGAGACTGGATGATTTCAAGTAAATCTTTTGAGTTCTTCAGAATCCACATATGATTAATACCACTTGTCTCAAATACCTTTCGACAGTATAATGAAAGTCCTTCCTTGATGGTGGTCAGGATGATGGTTAGTTTTTGAGACAAGGATTTGGTGGTGCATTTGCTAGACCCCGCTATATATCTCTCTTTGTATGGATTCTTATGGAGTTTAGGAATCCAGTACAGAAGAGGAATGGCCATGTCTTCAGATTTTAAATTCAAGCCAAATGTGCGAAGTACGGATTGGTTATTTTGGCATATTTCTTCCTCAGACCACATACTGGCCTTATAAGATGCACCATTTGAATTTTCTACATTTCCAAGTTCATTAAGGAGACAGTTAATGTAATGGTGCTTACATATGATGGTTATGTTATTTGAGACTTTATCAATGGGCACTATTACAAACTGTTCATGTAGGGTAGCCAGACTTTCGAGCACAGATGGCTGTGACAGAAAGGGCTTCCTGGTATGATTGGTTTTCTTTCGCAGTTTGTGCATTCGCCCAATGACAATGTCGCGTATTGACTTGATCCATTCTGAAAGACATTCAACAGGTTCACTCTCACGTTTGGCCCATTTTTTGGCATATTCTTCGACAGCATCCATAATAATTTTAAAATTATAGTCCCAATTGATGTTTCGCTGTTCGCGATATTTAGGACCATATTGGAATAGCTGTCGAAGTTGGGTATTTTCAATTATTGAGAGATCACCTGTGATAATGTCTGACTGGTTTGTAGCAGAAACATGAACTTTTACAGCCACAAGCCATGTATTGTTGTGACTGTTCAAGTCAAGGTTCTGCAGAACATCCCTGTAATTGAAAATGCAAGATGATATTGTTTTTGTATAGGAATAACAAAGAGTTGGTGGTTCCTGAAATTATAAATATTGTGGAACATTTTGGGAAACTGATTTGTTTCTAAGTATAATACCTATTGATTGAATCAATTCCCTTGTTCACATATTCCAAATTCAAAAACACCTTGTCTTTCTTTGAGTCTGTGGAGTCTGTAGTTTTATGTCTTGCTCAAACGCCATGTAGCAATGTCTAGGACTATACTCTCCAGACAATACTGTGGGGTGTTACTGTCGTTAGACCCAGTATCTAATATAGTTCTCTGGAGTCGCTCGATTTCATTTAATGAAACAGAGAAAAGTATAGTCCTGATCTTGTGAAGGCCTAGTGGTTGTTCAAGGAGAGGCAACAGTTCAGAGGCAACACTGGCTACTGGATATCAACACCACTAGATCACATTAATTTATTGAAGTCTGGCTGCTGGATGACAACACCACTCAATCACATTAATTTACTGAACATTGGCTACTGGATGTCAACACCACTGAATCGCAATCATTTATTGAAAATTGGCTCCTGGATGAAAACACCAGTAGATCACATTCATTTATTAAACACTGGCTACTGGATGTCAACACCATTAGATCACATTCATTTATTGAACATTAGCTACTGGATGACAACACCATTAGATTGCATTCATTTACTGAACATTGTCTACTGCATGACAACACCACTAGATCACATTCATTTATTGAACACTGGCAACTGAATTTCAACACAATTACATTACATTAATTTATTGAATACTGGCTACTGGATGACAACACCACTAGATCACATTCATCTATTTGACACTGGCTACTGGATGTCAACACCACTAGATCACATTCATTTATACAATACTGGCTACTGGATATCAACACCACTAGATCCCATTCATTTATTGAACATTAGCTACTGGATACCAACACCACTAGATCACATTCATTTATTGAACACTGGCTACTGGATGTCAAAACCACTAGATCCCATTCATTTATTGAACACTAGCTACTGGATGTCAACACCACTAGATGACATTGATTTATTGAACATTGGCTATTGGATAACAACACCACAAGACCACATTCATTTATTGAATCTAAACGACAAAACCATGGCGCAGTCAAAATCGTATCTCTGCACAAGGTTGCATACCACTATTTATTTTCCAATGGATCTACATGCTAATATTGCCTCGGATTAAATTGTGTAAAAAATAGCATGATATCGCAAGGATTAAGTGACTACCAATTTTTGAACCTACAGTCACTTGTCGACTGGCATGTAAAAAATCAATACGGGTTGACCACAAACATTTTTCATTATCCATCCAAATGTCGGGACCCCGTCTCATTTTGATATTATGCACCCATGTCCATCTGACCGCACAACGCACTTACAAATGCTTTTCCTTAGTAATGACAATATCAAATAATGTACAAATACTGGGTCATTTAATTACTACAAAGGTCAATCTACCTGTAACCATCAAAGAAAACTTTGAAAACTAAATATTTCTATTTATTATTATTTTTCTAATGAGGACCTATTTCCTAAACCGGACTATATGAAGCTCCTACATCTAGTAAGGACACAACAAATGGTGGTGTGGTGCCACAAGGCAGAGTCCAGAGGACATTCTATACAATGTCGTGATAGTATCCATGATCCACTATGGGGCGAGTTGCTAACAGGGGGACCGGCAGTGTGTATTCCATCTTTCCTGCACCACCAAAGGAGATACGGCAGTGGGTATTTCATCTTTCCTGCACCGCCAAAGGAGATTTCATCCTTCCTGCACCTCCCAGTCCGCAACACATACCCGCACAGATACCAATGGAATACATAGGACTGTGATGGCATCCACTCATGAATCACCATTAAAATGGTGATGATATCAGGTGTTCGCGAAAGGTGAGCATATATCTTGCCCCACCGGTGGCACCCGTCATGAGCACAACCCACCGCACCTATGTAAAGTCTACATAAGGTAAAAAGTGTACACCATTTTCACCAAAAAGATGAAAATGTACGTACAAGGTCAAAATAGGGTATTGCATCAGACATCATTTTTGTCAATGATGCGTCATATCGTGAGATTGCCTCACAGTGTCGACCATAGAACTGTTTGAAAGCCTTCAGGAGTCCTTGGATGTTATAACCCTGATGAAACAACTTCTGTACCAGAATGGTATGTCGGCCTTTAAAATCGGCATATGATGTGCATGCCCTGAGGTATCTCAGAAGTTGTGACATATGAACACCAAAAGCTGGAGCAGAAGGAGTATTGCTCGACATGAATGGGAAATTGACGATTGGAAAGTTGAAGTCATCTCTTTTATCATACAGCTTAGTGTGAAGTATGTCGCCGTTCTGAATCTCTATGTATAGATCAAGGTATGAAACAGATTTTTCACTATCTGTAGTTTCTTTTATTTCCAACTCTGGTGGGTAAATCAATGAAAGGTAATCTGTGATCTTGTTATTATTGAATGATATAAGATCATCAATATAGCGAAATGTAAAATTAAACATTTTAGCAAGATTCCTTTGTTTTGACTTAACCAGATTAGTTAGAAAATCTGATTCATATACATAGAGAAACAAATCGGCGAGTAATGGAGCACACTGGCTACTGGATTTCAACAACATTAGATCGAATTCATTTATTGAACATTGGCTACTGGATAACAACACTACAAGATCACATTCATTTATTGAACACAGGCTACTGAATTTCAACACCACTAGATTGCATTCATTTATTGAACATTGGCTACTGGATGACAACACCACTAGATTGCATTTATTTAATGACCACTGGCTACGCATGTCAACACCACTAGATCACATTCATTTATTGGACATTGGCTACTGGATATCAACACCACTAGATCACATTCATTTATTGAACATTGGCTACTGGATAACAACACCACAAGATCACATTCATTTATTGAACACTGGCTACTGGATGACAACACCACTAGATCACATTCATTTATTGAACACTGACTACTGGATGACAACACCACTAGATCACATTAATTTATTGAACACTGCCTACTGGATGACAACACCACTAGATCACATTCATTTATTGAACATTGGCTACTGGATGACAACACCACTAGATTACATTCAATTATTGAACACTGGCTACTGGATGACAACACCACTAGATCACATTCATTTATTGAACATTGGCTACTGGATGACAAAACCACGAGATCACATTCAATTATTGAACACTGGCTACTGGAACACAGCATCACTAGATTGCATTCATTTATCGAGCACTGGCTACTGGATGACAACACCACTAGATCACATTCATTTATTGAACATTGGCTACTGGTTGACAACTCCAGTAGATCACATGCATTTATTAAACACTGGCTACTGGATGTCAATACCATTAGATCACATTCATTTATTGAACATTAGCTACTGCATGACAATACCATTAGATCACATTCATTTAGTGAACACTGGCAACTGGATTTCAACACAATTACATTACATTAATTTATTGAACACTGGCTACTGGATGACAACACCACTATCCCACATTCATTTATAGAATACTGGCTAATGGATGACAACACCACTAGATCACATTCATTTATTGAACATTGGCTACTGGATAACAAGCCCACTAGACCACATTAATTAATTGAACACTGGTTACTGGTTGTCAACAGCATTAGATCGCATTCATTTATTGAACATTGGATACTGGATGTCAACACCACAAGATCACATTCATTTATTTAACATTGGCTACTGGATGTCAACACCACTAGATCACATTCATTTATTTAACATTTGCTACTGGATGTCACACTACTAGATCACATTCATTTATTTAACACTGGCTACTGGATGTCAACACCACAAGATTACATTCATTTATTTAACATTGGCTACTGGATGTCAACACCACTAGAACACATTCATTTATTTAACATTGGCTACTGGATGTCAACACCACAAGATGACATTCATTTAGTGAACACTGGCTACTGGATGACAACACCACTATAGATCACATTCATTTATTTAACATTGGCTACTGGATGTCAACACCACTAGATCACATTCATTTATTTAACATTGGCTACTGGATGTCAACACCACAAGATCACATTCATTTAGTGAACACTGGCTACTGGATGACAACACCACTAGATCACATTCATTTGTTGAACATTGACAACTGGATGTCAATACCACTAGATTGCATTCATTTATTGACCACTGGCTACGCATGTCAACACCACTAGATCAGATTCATTTATTGAACACTGGTTACTGGATGACCACACCACTAGATTGCATTCATTTATTGAACACTGGCAACTGGATGACAACACCACTAGATCACAATCATTTATTGAACATTGGCTACTGGATCACAGCATCACTAGATCACAATCTTTTATTGAACACTGGCTACTGGATCACAGCATCACTAGATCACTATCATTTATTGAACACTGGCTACTGGATCACAGCATCACTAGATCACAATCATTTACTAAGCACTGGCTACTGGATCACAGCAAGTTTTCTTATTGCCATACAAAATGTTGATAAAAACCAAAATCAAAACTGAAAATCTACACTTTTGTTAAAACAAATTTCATAAACGTACATGATCTGCCTGCAGGATACAGCGTTCTTAAATCAAAATCAGCTATCTCTGGGATATTTGGATACTGTTTGTTAGTCTCAAACACTTGATGAATTTATTTTATTTACAGTATCCAGGTAACTTACTTTTCAATAGATAAAAAAAAAAAAAAAAAAATACTTTTGTTCAAGGCTTGTAAGGTTCAGAGTAACACCATGATCAATTAGCAAAACATTCCAAAATGTGTACGAACCCCGTGATCTATACTGGCACACAACGCAGGCTTCTGTTGTATTAACCGGACCATAATTCCACATGTAAAATGCATCCTTGTCCATGAAAACCACTTGCTCCTCATTCGTTTCTTCAGGCACTGTTCCCTCAAACAGTGCAAAGTCAACCCAGGAGCCATCGTGCCAGGCACTGTGCATCAGAGACGCCCCATTTAGACCTGAAACACAGTACAAGTAAGAAAAATCACTGGTGTCAGCTCATGTTGAATAGATAAATCTTCAGTCTAGATCATATCACACCATGCAACATAATTAAAATATCATGTTGTGAGCCATCCTACAATACAACTCAAATGAAATAATTTAAGATTCTATTGTATTTACATCCAAGCCGTTGATAATGATAATCTATTTGTGCACATGTCAATTAGAAATTGTTGGTGTTGTCGATCAGCCATCCTAAAATACAACTCAAATGAAATAATTTAAGATTCTGTTGTATTAATTTACATCCAAGCCATTGATAATGATAATCTATTTTTACACATGTCAATTAGAAATTGTTGGTGTTGTCAGCCATCCTACAATACAACTCAAATCAAATAATATAAGATTTTGTTGTATTAATTTACATCCAAGCCGTTGATAATGATATTCTATGTTTACACATGTCAATTAGAAATTGTTGATGTTGTCAGCCATCCTACAATACAACTCAAATGAAATAATTTAAGATTCTATCGTATTTACATCCAAGCCGTTGATAATCTATTTTTATGCATGTCAATTAAAAATGGTTATGTTGTACAATTATAAGGTTGCAAAGCTTGGGGATATGAAAAAAATAATATATGCGATTCTGTTCAAATAAATTTCTTCCGACACATCTTCCCAACAAAACAATCCTCCCCATTATTTATGTTATACAGAGAATTGGGAAAAGTGCCCGTGGAATTAAATATTCCAAGAAGAATGGTTCATTACTGGGCACGCATTATTTCAGGGAAACAATCACAATTATCATTTATTCTATACAGATTTATGTTGACAGATCACGTTACAAATAGAATAAATTATAATTGGCTCACTAGTATTAAAAATATCTTGGAGCATTTAGGAATGAGCGATGTTTGGATATCACATACGTAAATTTTTATTGTTAACTTGGCTCTCACAAAAAAATAAAATTAGGCAAAATTATCAATAGTTATAAATACGGAATAATATACTAAAACGCAAAAGAAACGCAGGTCCTGAAAATGCGAAAGAATTACATTTTTTAAAGCAGTATCTTTGGTGGAATTGAACCTCAACTGTGTTAAAGGACAAGGCACACACCCACACCACAGTCCCACCTGCGTGTCAATTTCATTACCTGTGTGACGTCACGAATTCTCGAAACACATTTTTTGCACGTGCTGGATCATCCGTATCATGAATCCAGTGGAAACACACTCATTGAAATGCTCTTAAAGCCTACACACCTGGATTTAATCGCATAAATTCAATTTGAGTAGTGACAGACAATAGAATCAAATTTTAAAAATGCCGCGACTTACGCAACTCCAGCGAGGGATGGCCATCGGGATGTTGCAAGCTGGACAGACCCGTACTGCTGTAGCCAGACAATTGGGATGTCATTTTTCGACAATCGCACGCCTTTCTCAACATCACCAAATCACTGGATCTGTGAACGATCGACCACGCACAGGCCACCCGAGAGTGACAACCGCAGCACAAGACAGGTACATCCGGGTGACCCACCTTAGGAATCGGATGCTGCCAGCAGCTAACACCGCTCACCAGGTGCATGGTCCACATGGTCCAGTGTCCGCCGATACCGTCCGACGCCGTCTGAGGGCAGCAGGACTCCGTAACCGCCGTCCTTATGTGGGACCAATATTGACCCCTCGGCACCGCCAACAACGTCAAAAGTGGGCGCAACAACATCAACGATGGCGACGTGGCGGCAGCATTGGACCATGAATGGAACTCACTCCCTCAGGCATTCTTTCAACGGCTTGTCAACTCAATGAGGAGACGTTGCACTGCCTGTTTGAATGCCCATGGTGGTCACACGTGATACTGACTTTGACAATGCTACAGGTCGTCTCTTTGACATTTTTAACATGGACCCCCACCCTACTTTATGAAATGAAACAATAGCCCAAAAGGAATTCAATCAAAAATTTCCAACACTAATGTGTGCCGAATTGGTGTAGCTCCAAAATAAATGTTGAAATCTTCATTTCGTTTTTTTATTTTTATATTTTATATCCAATTTAATGAGAACCTGCGTTTCTTTTGCGTTTTAGTATAGCATATCAATGTCATCAAGAGGCAAAACCTATCAACTTTTTAAAGAAGAACTGATTTTTGAAAAATATTTAAATATAATTCCCGAAAGGTTGTGGAGATTAATTATAAAATTTAGAATGTCAAATCACTATTTACCTGTCGAAACTGGAAGGTGGAATAACATATTATTTCAAGACACATTGTGTACTTTATGTGATTGTAACCAGGTGTTTATATATGGCAGTTTAATTAATTGTATATTTTCAGTTTAATTATTCAGGATAAAGTTATGGAACTAAACATATATATTGTATTCAGTATATCATATTACTAACTTAGCAATTGTTTACAGAAACCCATTAATTTAGTAACGTATTGATAATCCAATGTAGTCATATTATTATAGTTTGGTTAACTCTAAGTTGACACATGACATAACATGACCTGACCTGACCTGACAGTGACTACCTGACTAACCGGGGTCATGCATGCTTTCCTTG
>JAECMU010131244.1:0-13107 GCA_016106625.1 Dracogyra subfuscus
TATATATAGATGCCAACAATATCTGTGGCTGGGCCATGTAATATCTTCCAGTTCATGGATTTCAGTGGCTGAGTAAGACAGACATAGAACAATTGCATATCTTTCATATACCAGATGATTCAGCCCAAGGATTCATCTTGGAAGTAGATCTTGACTATCCCCAAGAGCTTTAAAGTCTGCATAATGATTATCCATAAGCTCCAGATAAACTAAAGGTGACTGAAGAAATGCTGTCACCCTATGTCAGACATCTCTTGAAGGAACTGAACTTGAAAGGTATAGCCACAAAAAGTTGGTACCGCATTTGCAGCCAAAACAAAAGTATGTGGTCCACTACCACAATTTGAAATTCTACCTCTCCTTGGGCATGAAGCTGATTAAGATTCATCAGATGATGGCCTTTGACAATGCCCATGATTAAAGACCTACATAGAGTTCAACGCAGAGGAAGTCGGCCAGAAATGATTTCGAAAAATATATTTTTTAAACTCATGAACAATTCAGTGTTTGGGAAAATCATGAAAAGCCTGAGTAAGAGAGTAAATGTGAAGCTCGCCAACAACAAGTCGAGAGCATGCCAACTGGTGGCTAAACCCAACTTCCATATCTTCAACGTTGATCTGGTGGCTATTCACATGCAGAAACAGAAGCTATTTGTTAACAGGCCCATATAATTTGGATTCACCATTCTAAACGTATCCAAAATATTGAAGTATGATTTTTATTACAATTACATCAAAATAAAACATGGATCTAAAGCCCATCTCCTCTTCATGGACAATGACTCACTGTGCTACAGCATCAAAACAAGGGACATCTATGAAGACATGTTAAATGACTTATCATTTGTTTCACACCTCTGACTATGATCTTGGTCATCCACTCTACAGTACAGCAAACAAAAAGGTCCCAAGGAAGATGAAAGACGATATGCATGGCATTCAAGAATTTGTTGGTCTTATATCAAAGATGTATTCTCTCATCTACGAGGAAAGGGCTAAGTGATAGAGAAGAACACTGCTAAAGAAATTTTAAAAAGTGTCATAAACAAATAACATGAAGTACGAACACTATAAGCAATGTCTGTTCAACCGACAAATCCACATGTTGTCCATGACTCAGATCAGGAGCTACTACAGCCACCAGTTGTTCAACATCCAATTCAACAAGCTTGGATTATCTCCATTTAATGATAAACAATATCTCTCGGACAATGTGGGTGACCAGATTGGCCTATGGCCATTGGAGAATTATCTAGAATGATTTGCAGTAAAAACTATAAATAGGGGAAATATCATCAAAATGGACTCATTTGTAAATTATTTGTCAACCTGTCAACATCATGGAGAAGAGTTCTTGTCCTATGTGTCTAAAGACTTATTCCAAACCATCCAACATGCTACATCATAAGAAGAAGTTTCATTCAACTGTATTACAACTCCATGCCCATATGGCTCCAGGTCTGGCTCCTGTTTGGCTCCTATGGCTCCTGCTTTGGCTCCTATAGCTCCTGTTTCAGCTCCTCTATAATCTATAGCTCATGTTCAGGCTCCTATAGCCCATAGTCTGGCTCCTATGGCCCTTGCACTGACTTCTATAACTCCTTTTGCGGGTTCCTATGACTCCTGTTTCGGCTCCTATGGATTCTGCTCTAGCTCCTATAGCTCTTGCTCTGGCTCCTCTAGCTGCTACTGTTTCTGCTTTCCTACTCCATCTGTTCACTATGCAAGTTTCTGGACCCACCTTATGTCGAAAAACCATTCTTGGTATACAAGTTGTTAAAAGATTTCAGAATTCATCCAACCCCACAATTGTTTTATTTATTTTTTATTTCTATATATATATATTTTTTTTTTTTTTAACGACACACTCAACACATTATAATGACGGTTATATCGGTGTCGGACGTATGGTTATGTCGAGAAAAATCCCTAGTGGTTAGCTGACGGGGATCGATCCTAGACCGACCGCGCATCAGGTGGGCACTATACCACTGGGCTATGCTGCCCGCCCCAACCCCACAAAGAATCGTCTGGCTCTACACACGTTGGCAGCCTCTGTATGATGTTATCAAGGCATTTGTAAGTGTTGAATTCGTCCAAGGCATACCTGAGGACTTGGGAAGAGATCATTATTTGGATTCCAAAATCAGAAATCTCGTGTTGGACAACTTGATGTTTACAGCTGGCAAAGATTGTCACATCACAGATGGAAGAAAGTCACCACAGAAACCTCTCGGTGCTCGCCAACCACCACAACTTGTATCACAGCAAAGACCAGACACAGAGAACAAAACTGTCATTATCTGGCACCTTTTGACAAACCCTATTGGCAAGCAAGAAGTCCTAACCTGGCACGCCAGATGTATACAGGGAATACTGAAAGGTTTAGGTATCAGTAAGAAGAAGCAGTGCAAAAACCATATGGTAATTTCTTTATTGATTTGAAGCCTTTGACACCTGCCGTAGAACGATTATGACCCAATGCTTTATAAAAGGAGTGGGCAGTTGACAAATGTCTCATTCTTATTCAGACCTTCAAAGTGAGCAAACGTGCGAAGACAAGTTCTCTGAAATGCCTTCCTGTGACGATTGTGAAGTGATGTTGCATGATATACACAAGATTATTGAAGAGAAAGCGAGATTCGGATGACGATGAAGATGATTCTAACACAGAGGCATTAAAGTGAAAGATGTTATCGGAGATGGGGGACAGTGACACTGATGGATCAATTCATGTCGAAAGGACGTAAAACTGTGGAAGAAAGGTGGGAGGAAAACGTATTTGAAAAAGCGAGACAGAGGGTCCTTCACAAAAATAAGTCAAAATCAGAGCCGATGAGAAGTTGATTTCACAAGAGATGAAACTATTTCTGAGGCAATATAGAAAATGTATCAACCAAATCATTAATATTCAATATGGTACCACGTACCAACATATAAAAGGATGATGTGAAAGGCAACCTTCAAACCTACGAAAATAAAAGTAGGGCAATATGGAAGGCTCTTTGAAACAAAAACAGTCAAGACTTAGAGGACCTTTTCAACAAAAGGGATGTTGACGATACCGAGGTGGAGGAAGCTAACGAGTCTGACAAAGATGATGATGAAGATTGATACAGACAGACCCATACTTGTGTACACGTACACTGATATTTGCATACTTTAAGTAATAGCATCTTGTCCATGAAGACTAGACTGTATACAAGACGTCTCCTATGCCAATAAGTGAAATTGTCACTGACACTGGAGAGTGAAGATCATGTGGGAGGATTATGTGAAAGACATTTATTATGACCAGTTTTTCTAGTCCGAATAAGTTCCACAGATATGGCAGAACAGCCGGGAAATATGTCATCAGCAAAAACAATATCAGAAAATGGTTACAAAACCAAGAGTCTTATAGTTTATATTGTCCACTACGGATAAAGTTTGCTCAAAACAGAATTGCAGTTACAGGAATTGATGATCAGTGGTCAGCCAATCTCATGGACATGGTAAAGTTTGCAAACTATAATCGAGGTTACATCTTTGTGTTGGTGGTGATCGATGTCTTTTCCAAATATCTGTGGTTGAGACCCTTGAAAGACAAGAAGGGACAAACGGTGTCTACAGCGTTGGAAGATATATTCCAAGAAGGTAGACAACCCAGTCGAGTTCGGACGAATAGGGGTACAGAGTTTAGAGCAAAAGATGTTCAAATACTTCTTAAAAAATGGAACATTCAACACTTGCTCACCAATAACGAAACCAAGGCAACACGATATAGAAAAGTTTGAAAATGACAAATATATAATATGTGGAAATTTTAATTTAGTACTTAATCAATATCTAGACACGAAAAACTATCTGCATAATAATCATCCTAAAGCACGAAACAAACGTTTAAAACTTATGGAAATATTTGATTTGAAGGACCCTTTTAGGGAGTTGTATCCAACATTAAGAAGATATACTTGGAGGAAGCCAAACCCACTAAAACTAGCTAGATTAGACTTTTTCCTTATTTCGAATAATTTGATGCCACATGTTGAAAACGTTTTAATGGACAACAGCTATAGGTCAGACCATTCTAGTGTAATACTGCTTTTAAAATTAAATACAATTCAAAAGGCTAATGGTCTATGGAAATTTAATAATGCATTGCTGTCAGACAAAGAGTATGTAAAATAATACTAAAGATATTATAAATAACATAACTTCTCAATGTATGCGATTTTAATCTATAATCCAGAATACATCAACATGCTTCCAAAAGACGAATTTTTTTTAGCAATTGTTCCTTGAAACATTAATTGAAATAAGGTGGAAAACAATATCCGATTCGGGCTATATATATTTATTTTTTTTGGTTTGTTTAACGACGCACTCAACACATTAGAAATACGGTTATATTGGCGTCGGAAATATGGTTATGTCGAGAGAAAAAAACCCAGTGATTAGCTGACGGGGATCGATCCTAGATTGACCGCGCATCAGGCGGGCACTGTACCACTGGGCTATGCTACCCGCTCGGGCTATAAAAAGAAAAAATATAATGAATTAGAAACGAATCTATGTGAAGAAATAAAATTATTGGAAGAAAATGATACTATAGTCATAAACATATTAGAACATAACAAAACATGAACTAACAGAATTGAGAAGAGAAAAACTTAAAGAGCATTGTATCAGAGCCAGGGCAAAATGGATTGAAGAGGACGAAAACGAAAATAAATATTTCTGTAATATGGAGTCCAGAAATTACTATAGAAAATTAATATCAAAGATATAATTAAATAACCGTACAGTATTAACAGACCAAATAGATATCTTAACGGAAACCAAATGGTTTTTTTTACCAAACCTTATATTGTGCACCAACTGAAAAATCAAATACTAACATAGTTGAGGATCTATCCAGTTACAATTTTAGTAAGCTAACAAATGAAGAAGCACAGGTGCTAGAAGGAAAAATAACATATGAAGAAGTTTTAAATGTACTTAAAAACATGAAGAACGAAAACCGCCCTGGCTCTAATGGATTCACAGCCAAAGTTTTCAAAATATTTTTGTGCTGATTTGGGACATTTTGTAATCAGAGCAATAAATTACAGCTATAGTATTGAAGAAATGTCCCATGTGCAAAAAAGGGGATAATAACATGTATTCCTAAGAAAAATAAACCTGGCGACCTATATCTCTTTTGAACTGCACTAACAAAATGGCTGCTGGTTGTATTGCAAATAGAATTAAAAAGGTTTTAGATAAAATAATAGATAAAGATCAAATAGGTTTTATAAAAGAAAGGTATAGTGGAGAGAATATACGTTTGATATATGACCTAATGCAATACACTGAAACGCACAATATACATAGTCTCGTAGTACTACTGAACTTCGAAAATGCCTTTGACTCGGTACCATGGACTTTTATTGAAAAAGCGTTAGAAATATTTAACTTTAAAAGTCCAATACAATTTTTTATTAAAACATTTTATAAGAATTCCATTTCTAGTGTTCTGCAAAATGGTTATTTATCAGAAACTTTTAAATTAGAAAGAGGATGTAGACAGGGAGAACCCCTGACACCATACATCTTTATAATTTGTTCTGAAATCCTCTCAATTTTAGTTTATCACGAAAGGTATCACGATGGCGAAGAATATCTTATATCTTAATATGCTGATGATACTACTTTTACTCTTAACGGATCCCCGAGTCTCTGTTCAATACCATGACACTACGTGAATACTATTCTGGAATTTCCGGTCTAAAAATAAATTACATCAAGTCAAAAGCCATATGGATAGGCAGCAAAATACATAGTAATGAAGTCTACCACCATACACGTTGGAAATTAGAATGGGAATAGAAATCAATTTATGTTACTTGGAATTAATTTTACAATAAATTTTGAAAATATAATAAAATGTAATTTTACCTCTAAGTTAAAACAAATCCAGAACTTGATGAAACTTTAGACACCAAAAACTCAGACTGTCATAGGTAGAGTTACAATTATAAAAACATTAATAATACCTTTACTTACATTTTTATTAATTGCATTACCAAATCCGTCAAAAAAACTAAAAAATAAATTTAAAGGGGACCGGACACCAAATCATACATACAGCGTATTGAATTTGTTTGCCGTCATAAACACCAACACGCAATTACCGCGCTCCCCTTATCTACGAAGTTAAGCGTGCCAGTCTCGGATAGGGTGGGTTTTTTCGCCGATCTCCGATGTTTGTTGGAAACTCGACAATTGATGAGCTAGACCCGTGACGTCACTGATGAGAGGGAAATGGAAGAAGCTGCCAAAATCTTACCGGCTCTGCACAGGGGGTCTTCCACAGGACGGTCTATAGTATACGCTGCAGTGACCGGTTACCAGTCGTTTGTCTACACGTGTACTAAGATATGGGGGTGGGTGGGTGGAGTGTCAGTAATAATAAAGAAAATATATGTATATTGTAGATATTAATAAATAATATATATATGTGCATATTATATTAAAAAATATATATAGTGATGACGGCTCTGTACAGGACGTTCCTACACAGGGCTGTCTATTATTTTATATACTTTGATATGGTGGGGAAAATATTAATAGTAAAGGGAATAAATATATATTTTGTATATAAAGAAAATATATGTATATTTTGGATAATACACACCAAAACAATATATATATAGTGATGACGGCTCTGTACAGGACGTTCCTACACAGGGCGGTCTAGTATTTTATATATTTTGATATGGTGGAACAAAATATTAACAGTAAAGGGAATACATGTATATATTTATTTTGTATATAAAGAAAATATATGTATATTTTGGATAATACACACCAAAATATATATATATGTAGTGATGATGGCTCTGTACATAACGTTCCTACACAGGGCGGTCTAGTATTTTATATACTTTGATATGGTGGGGGAAAATATTAACAGTAAAGGGAATAAATATATATTTTGTATATAAAGAATTTTTTTAAATATATTTTGGATAATACACACCCAAAAAAAATATATATATAGTGATGACGGCTCTGTACAGGACGTTCCTACACAGCACGGTTCTGCACAGGATGGTCTATAGTATACGCTGCAGTGAATGGTTACGACTTGTTGTTTGTCTACACGTGTACTGAGTTATGGGGGGTGGGGTGGGGAAGAGTCAGTAATAATAAAGAAAACATGTATACTGTGGATAATACTCAATCAAATAATATGTTTGTGAGTATTAAACGGCTCTATACGGATCGTTCATACACAGGGCGGTCTTGTATTTTATATACTTAAATAAGGTGGGAAAATCATTAACATTATTGGTAATAAATATATATTTTGTATAATACTCAATGTGTTCGTGATGACATCGTATAAAAACGTGTATTTGCTTTTCCCAATGCAACAAAACACATTCTGATATTTAAAATATTACTTCACTGTTAAAAGAAAAATATGCGTAATTTCAAGTCACTCAGAAACCCGCAAACAATCTCCGTAATTTAAAAAAGTACTTTCTGGTTCCTTTCTTATTGAAATGAACGCCATCTTTGTGGAACTCGGCCGGGTATTGGATGTTCAGACCAATCACACGTTTTCCAAACAACTGAAAGGCACAAACAAATAATCATCACGTGTACCGGTATTGCTGGAATTCCTGGACGGCTCTCATCGATGACGTATTGCCTCGCTTTCGTTCAGATCTATGCATAATCCCGCCCACTTCTGTTTTTACCCCAAACCTAAGACGCGCAGCTGACCGGTGCCTCGCAGCGAGCCGGGCGTAAAAGTAATGCGGTTTATGACGCTAACTTAATCCATTACACACTACAAGTCTTTTGGTGTCCGGTGTCCTTTAAATAAAACAATTCCCAGTTTATTTGGCAAAATAAACCCGAAACAAATTAAAAGGGAAGTATTAACCCAAGATAATAAACATGGGGTATAAACGTGACTAGCATACAGAACATAATGACATCTTTAAAATCATCATGGATACAACAACTTTATCTTAACAACAAATGGCTAAAGTTATTTTAACTTACCTGGGGCGGACCCCTCCCCCTCCCCCCTTCAAATTTGAGAAGTGTCCCTTTTATTTAGGATTTTTAGGTTTTTTACAAATTTATTTAGTTTTTTTTTTTAATTATTATTATTATGCCAGCGTCCCTGATGTAGCACTATTATATTATGGTATATGTGAACCGTGTGTAATTTTTCAATAGTGCCTTTTCATACTGTTATGGTGCCCTTTTTTTCTTGGACCCCCCCTCAACAAAAAAGCTGGATCCGCCCCAGCTTACTACTGGTAATTATACACGGGGACTATTTCATTATACGTATTAAAAACTTGTTTTTGAAAAATAGTTTATTTAGTTGGTTCATAATACAACAAAAACAAAGTGTACAGACTACTGAATATATTCAAGGACTGAATATTTGGTATAATACTAAGATACTAAAAGACAATATTAAACCGTGTTTATATGGTAACTACATAAAAAATGGAATTGTTTTCATACTCGACTTACTTGATACTGAAGGAAATAGTTTTTAGAAATAAATATGATGTCAAAATTACCTTTCTGAACTACGGATCATTAAAGAATGCTGTAAAATCATTTATATATATCTATATCTTCTTTTTGTAGTTCTGTTTTGTTCTGGATTTTTTTTCTTGTATGCAGATAGAGAGCATTTATATCAAAAAATACTATAAAATCACCAACATGCAAAGCATCGCAATTAAAAAATTGTTTTAATAGAAACTATTATCTATTTTGTTGATTTAAAATAAATTAAATCACAAATGATAAATCATTTATTTTATTATATTCAGTATTGTATGATTAAAATAATGGTAATACGTATATTCATTACCAAATTAATCACTTTCATTATAGCAGAACAACAGACATATATATTTTTTTTTTAAATGAAAAAAAAAATTGTTTCAACTGTAATCATGATCGAATATGCATCATCATTGTACAGCAATGATTCGAGGCTCCCCAACCTTGATTTTGTCTGCTTGATCTGGGGATAATACTTGATTTTTTTTTAGATTATGTGCATTGTGCCAAGAAAATGATACTGGAGATGAATATCACTACTTATTTAAATGTAATTATTTTATAAATACACGAAAAAGGTTTATAAAGCCATATTATTAAAAAAAAATTTTAACTAGCACGCTTAAATTGAAAGAACTGTTTAATTGTAATAGCATAAGCACTCTCCGTAAATTGTCACAATTAATCTCTGAAATTACAAGTAAATATAGTAAACCATAGATAAATATCTTCAATATCATTTTATACTTTCAAAAGTACTGATTTACTGAAAACAGTTCAGCTTTATTTAACTGTTGTGTCACCATGTGTCTTCTCTTTAAAATGTGTTTATAGCTATTTTGAATTATGTCTGTATATATTCTATGAAGAACTTCTGTTGTCATCTTGTCACTGTAAATAACAATTGTAAAATATGTCCTCATATGCTGTCGTTTGATGGCCTGAGTGAATTGAAATAAAGTTGGAAGTTGGATAAAATGAGATTCGCTCATCTCAGGAATGTATTAACAAGAGAATACGACAAGCGCTGGACTGGGTAGATCGTTATCATCTCACAGCAGATCACACGTTGTGGACTACCTGTCTACCGAGTGAAGGACTATAATGGATAGGAAATCCAGGGGACCTTCTACCAGTCGGAGCCACAGAAAATGATCTGTGGAAAGTGGAGAAAATCCTAAACACGAGAAAGAAAGAAATGTTTTATTTAACGACGCACTCAACACAATTTATTTACGGTTATATGGCGTCAGACATATGGTTAAGGACCACACAGACATTGAAGGGGGAAACCCGCTGTCGCCACTTCATAGGATACTCTTTCCGATTAGCAGCAAGGGATCTTTTATATGCACCATCCCACAGACAGGATAGCATATACCATGGCCTTTGATATACCAGTCGTGGTGCACTGGCTGTGACGAGAAATAGCCCAATGGGCCCACCGACGGTGATCGATCCCAGAACGACCGCGCATCGAGCGAGCGCTGTACCACTGGGCTACGTCCCGCCCCTCCTAAACACAAGTGGCCGAAGGGTCAACAAATAGCACTATGTCAAATGGTTCTACTGGCCGAAGAAGTTCAATTCCTGGATACGAGCCTCTGATGTTCAAGCTATTGAATAGAACAATCATTGTATATTGCAGTCCTTGGTTTTTGAAAATTATAGGCGAGTGGAAAATCGCACACCTCAATATGCTAATGCGAGAGAAAAATAATTCTCCAAAATATATAAACTAGGCAGTGTAGCTCCGATTGGATTTTGACTGGTACGTCTACAAAACTGTCTATTAAACTAGCCCGACTAGTTCAATAAAGAAAAATACCAGTTTTAACTACTGCATGGAAGCCATTGACATGTTTTTAATTTGTATTGCTTTGTTATTACTGCTAAATTATTTGGTGTTTGAATCTGGAGTTCCCTATTTAACCCTTGGTTGGGGGTATATATCACACCGTGAAAGTCAACAGGATGAGAGTTCTATATTTAGCTGGGGGAAACCCGTCTAAACGGGAATAAATCACTTTGGGTGAGGATACCACTAAGTACTATACTACTGATCATGGGCGTCATTTTCTGAAAAATGTGGGGGGACCGTAGTGATAAATATTTTGGAGTAGGGGGGACAACAATGCAAATGTCCAAAAAGTGGGGTGGACATGTCCCCCCTGTCCCCCACCATGTGACGCCCATGCTACTGACCGATAGATAGATATATATAGACAGATATACTGACAGACGGACAGATACGCAGATATATAGTAAATAAATAAAATAAATAAATATGAATTAAAACTAATTCACCTGTTTCCACGTTGGCTAAATAAACACTAGTCACCAAGACGAGGAAATACACCACGGAGATTTTCATCATCTTGTTATACTGGCCTCGGATCACAATTACAGAAAATTCAGTCGTTTCGTCCAGGGTAGGTCCGAAATTGCGTTGTGGGTTCTATTTAAGGAAATAAGATTTCCCATTTCCCCAACTTCAGTCTTAGTGTTTTCCCATTTCCCATTTCCCATTTGCGCAGCAGAGTTAGCAACCAGGTTGTGTTACTAAACTGTTGACAAAGGAGAGCATGTAGTTTGTAAACGTGTATACAAAATATTACTGCCCGGTGTGTTAGCGTAAGGTCATGTGACGTGTATGGGTGCAGCCAGCGTAACACGGGACGCCGCTACCTAATACGTTCATTATGTGTGCTACTGTTTGTGTGTTGTCAGTTTATATCAGTATAGACCTCACTATAGACCGACAGATATATCAATATTATCATACATACATTTCAATGACCTAACGGACATTGCTAACTTTAGACAGTATAAACGTTTGTCTACCGTATAACAGACACATCATTTTTGTAGATCGAATTTAATTCACAGCTGGGTGGGTCTTTTTTGCTGTGTCATAAATTTACAAAGGTGAAAATAAATTATAATGCATTAGATTACGCTTGGTAGATGTTTTGGTAACAATGCTCTGCAGACATAATTCTTTGGCGTTTCTATTTATTCGGTTGTTGTTTGTTTCTATAATGTACGCCTTTCACGCTATATGTCGTAGGATGTTTTAGTACAATATGCCCAGTACAGATACTCTTTAGCCCTTCCCTTTCAATTTGTTTGGTTTCTGTTTGCTTTAAGTTTACATAAGTAATTATGACAAATGTTTCACCAAGTTGCATCAAGTCGCATCTAAAACAACACGCCTTGTTTAAATGACATTTGTTGTTTTGTTGAATTGTTTTTTAAAGGGACATTCCCGAGTTTGTTGCAATGCAAAATATGTCCGACTAATAAAATATTTCTTCGATTACATTTTCACATTAAATATATGTTCTTGTTTAGAATATCAGTGTCTATGTATTCAATGTGTTTCTGGTCGTCTTAATATTTGTAAGAAGCCAAGACTGGATTTCGTCTTCAAATAATTTTGTACGTACGAAAAAATATGTTTTAGGAAATAAAATGAAAATTAACCTAGTACAAAGATTAGAACGATCAGAAACACGTTTATTATAGAGCCACTAATATTCTAAACAAGAAAATATATTTAATATGTAAGTTTAATCGTAGAAATATTTTATTAGTCGATAACATCTTAAAATATTGCAGCAAACTCAGGAATGTCCCTTTAATGTAGGCCTACATTTAATTATATTGGAATTAAAGACAACGAGTTTATATTTTATTTCGAAACTATTAGGCATATGGGGATAACATGTGACGAGGGAGGGTACAGTGGATATAATTTACGCCATTGAAGGAGAACATGACATGAGAGGGAGGATATTAATATGTGAATATGTACAACTAGTTTTATTGTGATGTGTTGACTGAATAATGGACCGACTTGTGAATCAAAGATTGCTGTAGTTAATCTCTTAAGACATGTGTAAAAAATGTATATGGTATCATGCTACTGCTTGTGACAACACAAAATAATGAAAATGAAATACATAAAATTGCTTTGTTTGGAAACTGCTACGTCAAAAGATTGGAGGAGTTTTGTTCAGGAGATCTGAGGAGAGATTAGCAGACGAGGAAACTTTGAGAAATCTTCCGAGCTTACCTCAAGAATGTATTGTAAGCAGAGAAATTCCACCAACAGACACCTCAAGAAGAAGTTTGGAAAACATGTGATTGGTCTGAACATCCAATACCCGGCCAAGTTCCACAAAGATGGCGTTCGTTTCAACAGGAAAGGAACAAGAAAGAACTTTTTTAAATTACGGAGAGTGTTTGCGGATTTCTGAGTGACTTGAAATTACGCATCAGTTTGTTTTAACAGTAAAGTAATATTTTAAATATCAGATTGTATTTTGCTGCATTTTTCTTAGTGTCTATCTAATTGGGGAAAGTACATTAACAAAAAAATTGGGAGGGCAAAGTTGAGTTTTTATGCGGCAAAGTGTACCCATGCAAACGTTATTATACAGTGTCAACACGAACGCAATGAGTATTATACAAAATATATATTTATTACCTTTACTGTTAATAAGTATACAAAAGTATATAAAATACTCGACCG
>JAECMU010131253.1:8285-21319 GCA_016106625.1 Dracogyra subfuscus
ACTACTATATATAACTAGGCTAATGGCAAATTTATTCGTTTGAATAAGCTGTATCTATGTATTTTCAAAATGTGTGAGAGGAAAAAAGGACGCCTCGTCACAAAAGGGGATTGGACCCTCATGTCACTCACCTTATATCGTCCCCTGAACAGATACGAGGACAATGATCATATATAGGTACACAATATAGTTCTGTCAAATTCTGTTTGGCTCGTCCGGTCTATTCTGGATTATATCAATGTCCATCCGGCTAGAATATGACCGACGGTGTGGCCGTCTGAATAGCTAGGTTACACTCCTTGTATCTATATCTATTATTTTACAATATTTCACACTTTGTTAATAAATATGTTTTTATTGTATTCTCATGAACACAAAATAAGTTATGGTTCGACATTAAGGAATAATGAGGTACATGTACATTTGTTGGCAGTTAAAACGGACAGCATATTTTCCGGACAGTGGTGTTATAAAAAGGTGAATAAATAAACTTTCCCGTGTTATATTTTGGTTAGATGTTGTTTTTAAGACACACACACCCCAAAACAAAAATAAATAAATAAATAAATAAAATAAATAAACACCTTTCTGTTGCAATTTTTTTCTGGGTTCGACCACATTTTGCTTAGATTGACTGGACTAAACTGAAAGGCATTGGCAACCTTTCTGGTCCTCGAACCTTAAATGTTAATGCGTTGAGTATGTTTCCAGGATTGTCAAGACGCCGCCGTAGTCATGGTCACCAGAAAGGACGAGGTAACATCATTGCTGTTAATTTGAAAGAATTGTTGCCTCTCCTTTAACAACCACTGGACGTTCACAACATCAGAACTATACTTTTTCTCCAAAGCATTATACTGGACACTGGGTCTAACGATAGCACCATCTCTCGGTACTGCCTTGAATTTATAGTCCTAGCCACAGAAACAAAGAATGAAATGGGCTTTTTTTTAATGTTTAGTATGCAAACATGCAAGAACCATCAACACTTTCTTATTCTTACACAAAGGCAATAGCGTAAACAAATGTGCAATTATACGGTTGTTCTGTCGAACCTTGACCTGAACAGTGACAATAGTACCTAATGTGGCTGTAAACCAGCTAGATATATTATAACAGATGATCACCCAAACTGACAGTTATTCCAGTATGGTCCCAAATATTGCTAACAGTGCAATATCAATTGGGACTATAACTTTAAAATCTGTATGGATGCTGTCGAAGAATATTCTAAAACATTAGCCAGACGTGAGAGTGAACATGTTGAATGTCTTTCTGAATGGACCAAGTCAATATGTTGTATTGTCACTTGGCAAATGAATAAACTGCGAAGTAAAACACATTGTGCCAGGAAGCCTTTTCTGTCGCAGCGATCTGTGATAGACAGTCTGGCTGTCATATATGAACAGTTTGTGTTAGTGTCCACTGACAAAGCATCTATTAGCATAACCATCATATGTAAGCATATTACAAAATCTCATTGTGCTACAGTAAGTTGTATGTAAGGAAGAAATATCTGAAACCTATGAATCTGTTCTTCGCACATTTGTTTTAAATTTAAAATCCATTCCTCTTCTGTACTGGATCTCAAACCTTCATAAGAATCATACAGTAACAAATGTATTGCGGGGTCCAGTAGATGCACCACCAAATCCTTGTGTCAATAACTAACCATTATCCTGACCACTGTTATGGATGGATTGCCAAAGAGTCTTCGAGGCAAGTGATGTTGATCATATGTGTATTTTGAAGAACTCCAAAGATTTATTTCAAATTATTCAGTTGTAATCCAGATCAATTACCCACTAGTGTTAAAACATTCGTACACAACTATACCCTACGACAAAGTTAAGGGAAAACTCCATACCCTAATCAATGCGTATTTGTTCCTAAAACAGGTGAACCTAGAAACAAATATATAACTATCTTCAATGAATCTGAACAAAATGTTATGTCTGAAAGTTAATCAAGACAAAGGAATACTGAGACAGACATATTTGAAATACCAGATTTCAGAGTTGGGAATAGGACATAAAGATAGAACTAAAAATAATGAAAACTACACAAAGTATAAAATCTATTTCGTATTTTGATCTGTACATAAAGATTCACAACAACATTGGCCTTCATACAAAGCTGTATGATAAAAGGAATGACTTCAGCTTTCCAACAGTAAATTTTATTTCATGTCGAACAATATTCATTCTGCTCCAACTCTTGGTATCCATATTTCGTATCTCACATGCCCATTTTAAAGACAGACTTATTGTTCTGGTAAAGACGTTGTTTGATAGGGTTATAACATCCAATGACTCACAAAAGCCTTCAAAATGTGCTATGGTAGACATCGAAAGGCCATTTCATGACGTTAAGCATTACTGCCTTTTCATCATTTTGGCGAAAATGTTGTACATTTCAACTATGAACTTGAATGCTGTGGGTTGTGCTCATGCTGGGTGCAGGACATACTCACTTTTCGTAAACACCTCATACCATAACTGTTTTGACAGTGATTAATGATTGCATGTTATCACAGCTGTATATATTCCACTGAGCTCTATCCTATACAAGTTTGTGTTTTCTAAGTACGCTCGGAAGTGGTAGTCCTCATACGGATGATGCAGAAGGGGTGAAACACCCTGTTACGAATCGCCTAGGGGAGTGGCTGTCCTCCTAAGGACGAACACCTGATAGTGGAGCATGGAAATAATCACGACTTTGCCTAAAACGTATTTTCGACTCTGCCTTTTACAGAAATACAGTTTTGTCATTCCGATTTATAAGTCAATTATGATCAATAATCAAATACATTTCTTTTTGAGTTTGCATTCTAACATCTATTAGTTTAAGGAGTTGGATCCCCCTCGACATAATTTTTAAGGGTGCACTTTTTTACAGTCTATAGTACATCATCCTTGAATAAGTTTTTATCGTTTCACCTGTCATTCGCCAAATAACTATTAAAGTTGAATTTAGCCAATATACTGTGTTATTAACTCACTATAAAGTGAAATTAAAAATAGTGTAGAGTTTGTACATCTTCTGTCATTTTGTATTTCTCACTGTTATTTTCATAGATCATCTGTGTTCTACACACATTCATAATTTATTCTGATAATTTGAAAACCAGTCAATCTTTCTCTACTTTTTGTATTAAAAACGCTATAAACATGCAAGAAACAAAAGAAGAAACAAAGGCATATTAATAGATATAGATATAGATATAGATATAGATATATATATATATATAATTTTGTTTAGCAATTGTTCTCAAATCTGGTTGTCGTGGGTTGTAGATCGTCCCCCTAGCTATAGTACCCACCGGTGTATGGGGATTCTGTTTGTACTGTAGAGGTGGGGGGTTTGCAGACTGGGTTCGGACTTGATATATAATTTATAAGATGAATAACGATGCTACAGTATTTTCGTTTCGGTGTCAGATAGAATTGTATTAAAATCACATGAATTTGGCTACACATTTTGAAACTCACAATAATTTATGCTATTAAAACTTAATTTTTGTTTCACTTTTAAAAATCTACGTTTTGTTTTACATGTGGCTGTTTCTAGCAGATTCAGCTTTATTCTAGTTATTAAAAGAAGCTGTTTACTTTTGATCAGCTCCATGTCCCATTGGCATGATGTACAGCAAGACAGCCGATGACTGTGTAATGTGTCCTCTTGGAACCTACCAAGATGAGGAGGGTCAGTTCAAGTGTAAGCCGTGTCCTCATGGCTCGAGGACAACCATTGAAGGGTCAAAGGCGAAGGACGAATGTGTGGGTGAGTTCAGTATGCATTCATATATATTACGTTAACAATAAAAGAAAGAAAGGAATGTTTGTAAACAACACCTCAGCATATTTTCAATTTCAGTTTTATGGTGCCAAGCATACATAATAGTTATGTTCGTGCTTATATGCATTTATGCAGTTAATAATTGCGCATGCGTTCATGCTATGACTGTTTTGTTGAAATAATTGTATTTGTGCCAGTCTTGAATGTATTTCATTTTCAATGTGATAATTTTCATTACATGGTTGGACAAATCTCATTCAAAAATCGTATCTGCACTAAAAATGTAGTATCGAAAGATGTTTTGATAAAACCGTGTCTTTTCTATAGGTGGGCTGCAATTCCTCTGGGACCTATTCCATGAAGCGATCTTAGACATATGACTACCTTAAGTGCATAACTACCTTATGCACTTACGGTGATCTTAACACTACGATCGCTCGTGGCACGGGGTCCAAAGCAATACGTTCTTCCTGATACACCTACAAAAGGACTGTTAGTTTAGTTTGACAAATTTTTACTTGCAGAAGTCATAAGTTCTTGGAAATATTATACATAAACAGCTGTAATAGCATGTTCTCATGGATCGATGTTAAAACATGGATAAATAAACGAATTCAGGAATGGACATATGGACGGATGGAAGGAAGGAGAGACGGATGGATCAATGAATGAATGATGTTTTACCCCACCTATGATAGGACTGTGTTTATACAAAACTATGACATGACAGATTTGTTTCAGCGCTATGTCGAGCTGGCTATTTCTCTAGCAGTGGCGTCGTGCCTTGCGCAGCGTGTCCAGTTGGAAAATATCAACCAGACGCTGGGTCGACCACTTGTGTATCCTGTGAACATGGCACCACGACGAATACCACTACCAACACCAATGCCATGGCCTGCCAATGTAAGAATTCAGTTGTCTTATCTTTACATCAACACAACAAACAAACACGTGTCAAGTGAATCAGTGCAGAAGGTCCCAAAGAATGATTAAATGCATGAATGAATGGATGGATGAATGAATGAATGAATGAATGAATGAATGAATGGATGGATGTATGAATTAATGAATGAATGGATGTATGAATGAATACATAAATGAATGTATGAATGAATGAATGGATGGATGAAAGAATGAATGGATGAATTAATGTTCAGCAACACCCACAGCACAAACATATACATATGTCGGATATTATACAAATGTAAAAGGATTTACATTAAAAATGACAATTATATAATTATGTAAAAAACAATTAATAAAAATAAAAATAAAAAATAAAAAACTCCACAAAAACAGTGTGACGATATGTGGAGAATATACACTACAATACAAATATCAAGGTAAATATCTTTTAATTTTGTATAGAAATGAAACAAAACACGTTAACGGGACATTCCTGTGTTTGCTGCATGATTTTAAGATGTTATCGACTAATAAAATATTTCTACGATTAAACTTACATATTAACTATATTTTCTTGTTTCGAATATTAGTGGCTGTATATTACACGTGTTTCTGATCATTCTAATATTTGTACTAAGTTAATTTTCATTTTATTTCCCCCAATTTCTTTTTCGTACGTACGAAATTATTTGAAGACGAAATCCAGTTTGGGCTTCTTACAAATATTAAGACGACCAGAAAGACATTAAATATACAGACATTGATATTCTAAACAAGAATATATATTTAATGTGCAAGTTTAATCGTAGAAATATTTTATTAGTAGGAAATATCGTACAATGTACAAACTCGGGAATGTCCCTTTAAAACGTTAAAATTAATTCTGGGTTACATTTTAAAGAGTCTACCCAATTAGCTATTTCTCGTTTCAGCCACTGCACCATGTCTAGTATATCGTGGTATGTGCCATCGTGTATGTGGGATAGTGCATATAAAAGATACCTTGATACCGATGGAAATACGTAGCGGGCTGTCAGAATTACCAAATGTTTGACATTCAATAGTCGATGATTAATAAACAAATACATAAAACTACACGTTAAACAAACCAAACAGTCTGGACTATTTAACATTGATCACGCAGCACCAACTCTGTTTTCAGCGGTGAGTAAGCGAATCTACTACCAACACACGTTGGTATTGTTCTGTCTGGATGTCTGTCGGAATGCTTCAACTGGGTCTTTCCGTGTGACTTATTCAAACCATGTATAGTATAGGGAATTATTACCCATACTGGCAGAGAGAGAAAAGGGGGAGGATGATCTTTCCCTTGGCAAAGAAAAAAACATTTCTTCCCCTAAATACGTGTTGACGTCATATTCAGTACTTCACTGTGGGTTTTTAAAGGGACATACCCTAGTTTCAGTTCATAAAAATTAACATTAAGCTTAGTTTAATTTACAAACCTGTAACACATTTTGATAAAGTTACAATTGAGTGAAACATGAGTCTTTGACTTTGAAATGGTGAAATACCCTCTAAAATAGAATAAAACTGGTCTACATAACTCTTAATTCTCAGAGGCACGTGCCTTTTTAAAAATATGAGAAGTGCATTTTGTGATATTAAAAAACATCAGGATGACCAAAAATACTTCGAATGTACGGAAATGGATACTTTAAACAATACAATTTAAATAAAGTATGATTTCAGTTATCAAAAAACGCCTCTAATAGTCAAAACTATGTCTTAGTGTTTAAAAACTAGGGTATGTCCCTTTAATGTAATATAACAACTGTTAGTTGATTATTTTATTACGTGCAGCGGCTACTTAAAGGTTGATTTAAAAGGTGTCCATGGTAGCAGTCATGTCAACAACTAACGTACGTCGTCAGTGATAGGTATGTCAAAGATATGAGGCAACGCTGTCTCTTGTTCTCAACTTGAATCTTGTTTTCAATAACAGTATCGTTTTAAAATCACCCATACAATTGAAATACTGCTTATCTTACACTTGTGAATTGATGTTGTGGTTCCCTCATCAAAGCTTCGAGAAGGGCAATATCAATACACTCGTGCAAAATGAATGGTATTGTCATTCTATGTATTCTCTGAAGGTGTTGCCAAGGACGTAGAAGTATAGAGGTTTGTATCAAATATAATGACTGTTTGCTTATTTTGCCAGTTGAATGGCAAGACATACGAGTCACAATTCTGGTGACGATGCTGGCCTTTTCTGCATCAGCGAAATTAATGTGGTTTCTATTTGAATAGAACGCAGTGGGGTATTGTGTGACGATTTCTAACAGCTACATATCATTTTGGCACAGACGTTTTTTCATCGGTGTTATGATAAAGCAATACAGGTACCCTACCGTCCCATGAACTTGAAATTTGATCTGGCCATACCACTGTCTAATGCCCCTTTCCCACTTATGCGGTTTTTGTACGGTGCGCGCGGTTCTGGAGTGTACGGTTTTCCGCCAGTTTTTTTATGACCAACACGCAAATTTCATTACCTAGGCGGTGTGCTCACGGGTTGATCACAGCGGTGTAGCGGTTCCTGCGGTTCGATGCGTTTCGGCTCGCGTAGGGTCGTAGATGGTCGTCTTTCAGCGGATCGCCGGTGATGACTGACGGTGATCACGTTGTTTACACGGATATGCACGGTGTCCTCACGGATATACGCAGTGGTTTCGCGGACATGCACGGATGTTCGCGGTGACTTTGCGGATAATCACGGAAGCACTACGATGAATACGTACACCACGGATTCCTCACGGTGTGTAGACGGTTCTGGAACTGCGGAAAACAGCGAGACTGCGGAGGGGGCAACCGCACAGAACCGCAGAAGTTTTGGTATAAAAAGTCCCTCCAATGCTGATTTCAAGAAGATAACATGCTGTTTGAAGAAGACACGCTTTTTCCACCAGACAAAAGAGCTAAATTACTGCAACAATGTGCTATGGAGCTCCTGGTTCTGACTGCAGAAGCTGTTATGGTCATTATAACAATAAGGAGGCAAAAAGAAGTTGAAATTGTTGCTGCAAGAGAAAGAAGGAGAATGAAAAGACAGAGGTTGCTGAGAAGGGTCAGGTTGGGACAGTATGAGCAACTCATGGTTGAATTGGGAGCAGAAGACCAGTCAAGTTTCAAGACCTTTCTGAGGTAACTTCACATTTATATCATCATTCCAATTAAAATGTAAGTTTTTCAAGAGGACGGAGGGAAAGGGCTTATAGTCCGATTAACACAATATAGGACATTTACGCACATGCCAGTTTTAGTGGTGGGAGTAAACCACCGACCTGCGGCAAGTAAATTTCAAGTACCTTCTGAGGTAACTTCACATTTCTCTCATCATTCCAATTACTAGTAATTTGTTACTTTTCACACATTACAATAATGTATATAAATTTCTGCATTTCTATTTCAGAATGGAGCCAGATATCTTCAGAGAAATCCTGCAACGTGTTTCGTACAGAATTCAGAAGAAAGACACTTTCTGTAGGAAAGCTTTGGAGCCAGGTCTGAAATTAGCAATAATCCTGAGATATTTGGCTACTGGAAATAGTTACAAGTCCCTTCAGTACTCCTTCAGAGTTGCACACAACACCATCTGTAAGTTCATACCTGAAGTCTGCCAAGCCATTATTGATGAGTACTCTGCTGAGGTCATGATTTGTTCTACCACACCTGAAGCCTGGAAGGAAGTTGCGAAAGGATTCAAGACCGCATGAAACTTCCCACATTGTGTAGGGGCGATTGATGGCAAGCACATAGCAATCAGGAAACCAATCCAAAGTGGATCTTATTACTACAACTACAAGGGATTCTTCTCCAAAGTTATGCTTGCAGTTGTTGATGCAGACTACAAATTCCTGTATGTGGACATTGGAGCCAATGGTGCTGGCTCTGATGCAGGAATCTTCAATGACACTGACTTAAAACGAGCACTGGAAGATGGCAGAATTGGATTACCATCACCTGAGCCTCTACCAAATGATAACCAGCCCATTGGATATTTCCTTTTTGGCGATGATGCCTTTGCATTAAAGCCCTGGATGATGAATCCACTATCCCTGAGGAACATGACTGTCGGGCAACGAATCTACAACTACAGACTCTCCAGAGCCAGGGGCATTTTGGCTTCCAGATTCCGATGCCTCCTTACTACAATGCCACAGCAACCAACAACGGTTAGCACCATTGCCTTGGCTTGTTGAGATTGAGGCATCCTAATACAGACATCCCAGTAGACCAGGACACCCCAGAGACTCACGATGTCATCCCAGGCATATGGAGACAAAATGCTAATTTCCCTGATATGGCAGAGTTCTACAGGGGGAACACAAGCAGGGCAGCCACGACGCAAAGACAATATCTTATTGACTATGTGAACTATGAAGCAGGAAGTGTTCCTTGGCAGGAAAACATGATTTAATGACAAGTGAAATTGAAGTGAATTGTGAGAGAAGTATAAAGTGTACTTTAAATAATAAACACATTTCAGTATAAAATGCAATTGGTATAAGGGGGGAGGGAGAGAGGGAAAGGTTTTATTGTCCGATAAACACAACATCGGTCATCTGTGAACATGTCAGTTATAGTGGCGAAGGAAACCGGAGTGCCCAGAGTAAACCACCGACCTGCAGAAAGTAACTGGCAACTTCCTCACACCAGGCTGAACAATTCACCATATGACAAATAGATCGTCTCTGACGGGATTCGAACCTGGCGGCGAGGGACCTGATAATTTCATCCCCGATGTTGCACCAAACAATCAGTCAAACAATCTTGCTTATAAAAGTAAAAGACAATTTATACATGAAAACAATACTTTTAATGATAATAACTTCCTTACATTTTCTGTGTAATACTATTTATTTTACAATTTTAAAAATGAATATTTTTCATTTTCTTTTACAAAAGAACATAACATTATGCATGATGAAGAAATCATAAAGTTAAACGTATTAGCCGCGTGGATAACGTAACAACCGTAGTTACCGTCAAGAAACCGCATGCAAACCGCCAATGCATTCAAGGGAACCGTATAGCTTCCGCAAAGAAACCGTAGCGACCGTAAATGTGAATTGTGGCGGTTTGCTTGCGGTCAGTACGGTGCATTCACGGTTCGCGCGGATTTCTTACGTTTTAGAGCTTTCCGCAGCATTTCGGCGGGAAAATTAAACATGTTTAATTTTGTCGGCGGACACTAACGGAACCTGCGGAAGCTTGCGGAAACATGCGAATCACCGCGCGGTGTCTTCGTTGAGGTTCCCTGCGGTTTTCAAACCGCGTCAAAACCGTGGTCTAAACCGCATAAGTGGGAAAGGGGTATAAATCTCTGTGAAACTTAAACCTGCACTAGGGCATCGCCCTTATAGCACTCCGACCGAATATGCAATCCTGACCAAACATCCAACGGCAGGTGGAGAAAGAACACTTGACATATCTTTAGATATCAGTTTATTTATTATAAACTTTTATTAAAAGTAGCAATTGGCACCCACTCCCAAATGAGTTGGATAGCACAACTCATGGATACCTTGACACTACTATGTATATACTATTATTATGTATTATTATTATGCATGCTTGGCGACAGCTTCAGCCCTGTTACAGATTAAGGTAAGTTTAGCACAACCAGACTACAGACAGCGAGAACAGAAAAAACAAGTAAGAATTAAATAACAAACACTCGAAACATACCCAATAAAACAACAATTAACCGGGGGAAGGACAAGGGGCGGGTTATAAATTGACGGGCATGAAAGAATGAATGAATGAATAATACCCCTACTAACACTTAACCTGTATTAGGCTGGAGCAGTACTTACGTTAAACATAACTATGCATACGGCGCTAGGCCCTTTAAATACACATATACTACAAGGTATTAACCTTTAAACTAGCTAGATAGATTAGATAACATCCCCTCACTTCCTGGATATACCACTGTACTTCCAGGAAAAGAGGGGATTGGGTAGCTCACGAAGCTGTTGGTTCTTGCAAGAATAGAAATATAGGACAATAAGTACAACCTAAACAAGTAGGGCAAACCGGCAAAATGCATACGCACATTACAAAACAATTAATGGCCCAGCACATACCCTAATAAGGAACCAAAAAAATCGGATCCGGGTATACAATGCACTGCACTGCACTGCACCGGAGGAGACTGAGCACAAGAAAATCGGTCACCTCCACCCAAACCCCCCAATTTACTTTCCTTGCTGCTGGACGGACACCTCGGGCATCTCAAGTCAACATCTCAACAAACCAACGGACCAATCAACAAATGGCTCAACCATCGCCACCACCTCGTCCGGAGTACCAATTGCTTGAGTTTCCTCTGGGTTGTCATGCCACGATCATGGGAGATCAGGTCCTTTTAAGGACCCTACGGGCAACCTAGGGAAACACCCTACTACAGCAAGGCAGTCATAATATAGAGCTCTTTTCGGACTACTAATGAACAAAATCTAGCTCTCACTCCTATTTTCAAATTAGAACGACCATGAAAATTGCGCCAAAATTCCTTCAGCTAAATTGCGCACTTAACTCCCTTTCGGACCTACCCATTAAGGTATCAAAATTCCATAGCATCCACAAAACCCCCCACCTACCTCCAAGTTGATTGGGCTACTGGTTCTCTCTTGAACCTGATAGCGCAGGTGGTCCCCTCTTACCCTACCCCCACACCTTTCCTGTCACAGGCGGAGGGATCCGGCCAAGGCCGGTCCCTGCGACTGCGATAGGCGTACGCTACAACAGCTTGCTCTGAACGTGTACGTTAAATTCTTAGGATTAGGATTAACCTGCACTCTTATCAAATTCAGCGCCATGTAGTTAGACATTGCGAAAACAGAAGTCAGAAAACGTATGTGAGGGGCAGACAGGAAAACGCACGGCGCACGGACGCACAGACGGACAAACAGAAATATAAATACGAAACCTATAGTCGTCTGCTTGGGGAATAATAATGTCTTCCAAAATATTTATGGTTGATATGTAGAATATATTTTTAGGTAAACATTTGTATCCACTTTTCTAACATGATCTCTGCTGCTATACCCTGCTTGATCTTAAACATACACGTGCATTATGTTGTGACTACTAGATGCAGCAAGATAGCACTCCTTTCGGGAACACCTGGTATCACCACTTGCTTCATAGTGGTTTAAAAGTCCATGTCATCATACCATCGCAGCTGTCTAAAAATATATCCGTGGAGTTCTGTCTTATACAGGTTTACATTAAATTTTGTTGAACCAGTTTTGGGAGTGGCAGTGCGGTCCTGCAAATAATATATCAGGAAGGATGGATCATCCAGGGTAGTGGCAGTCCTCCTATAGATATATACACTTGGCAGGGATCCATGGTAGTATTCATGTGTATAAATACATGTTTTATTATGTGACATGTGTCAACGAGCTACTCTCGATATACTAAGTCAAAACCTATACTAGCTTGAATGCTGCTTTTTTTTACAATTTAGATCGACCGTTCAAAATTCGCGCCAAAATTTCCTCAAATCAAACTGCGCACCTTTTTCTCTTTGGCTTATTAATGCTCCATTCAAAATTCCATAGCACCACCACCCACTCCCACCTGCTACCGATTTCGGTCGGACTGCTCCCTTGCGCCTGCCAGAGCAGGTGGTCCCCTCTCCCCAACCCCCCAACCTACCCAACTTTCTGTCTTGGACGGAAGAGCTTGCTTCGCAAGCACTTGCACCCACGACAGGCGTGCACTACAACAGCTTGCTCTGAATCAGTGCTCTGAATGTGCACGTTGTGACCCTATGATCTGACCTGACCTGTGGCATGTTTGTCCTTCAGTTGTAAAACAAGAATATATATATATATATTTTTTTTTTTTTATTTATTTTTTTTTTTTTGATAATTAACGAAATCCAATAATCATATAATAATCAAGGAACATACAGCTTTTGATTTTAATAGTAATTACATTCTTAAAACAAGAGAAATAAATCACTATCACTATCAGGATCATCATCGATCTCATTTAATACATATACATGTATACATATATTTGACATATATACAGTAGATCCTGAAATTAATGCGTCCCTAAATTAATGCGAGTCACGGTGGTCAGACATTAATGCGACATGAAATTAATGCGAGTGGCTTCCGTTTGAAATAATGTTTTTTCATCACAATGCTTTGAAAAATAAATAAATAAAACATTATAGTGCAAAATTAGTTCACCCAATGGTATGCTAAAAGTGTTGCAGCAAACAAAGATACGGTCGATCTCAGAATTAGCGTGTTGAAACCTATTCATGCGCGATGGATCGT
>JAECMU010131284.1:0-10886 GCA_016106625.1 Dracogyra subfuscus
ACGTAAATCTATTACGCTCATCCAGCAGATCGCACGCGGTGTTTGACCTACATTGTTTGCATGTTTGCATGGCCTTTGACACGGCTTTGTTTATATCTGGCTGCATCATTATCTGCGGCTTAATCAATCAATTATTGGAACATTACTAATAATTAAAACAAAATGCAAACATTTTGGCATAAAGCAAGACATTAAATGTTTGATGTCCAAATGTTAAATGTTTCCAATACTATTCCTTTCCATTGTTCCTTAAGTACTTGGTTCACATCCAGCTCCCAGCTCCCAGTTCCCACCTACAGAAAACATTTTGTTCTGTATTTTATTGTATCTCTTGAATTTTGTACTTTCATATCATACTTGTTTTGCAAGCACAACTTGTGTGATATAAAAGTACAAAATTAATGTGATGAGATATATCTGACAAAAGAACATGAAATATCCTGGATATATTTTTGAGTGTAAAACATGAAATGTCCTGGATATTTTTTAAGTGTAAAACATGAAATATCCTGGATATATTTTTGAGTGTAAAACATGAAATGTCCTGGATATTTTTTAAGTGTAAAACATGAAATATCCTGGATATATTTTTAAGTGTAAAACATGAAATAGTCTGAATATATCTTTGAGTGTAAAACATGAAATGTCCTGGATAAATCTTTTGAGTGTAAAACATGAAATATCCTGGATAAATCTTTGAGTGTAAAACATGAAATGTCCTGGATAAATCTTTGAGTGTAAAACATGAAATATCCTGGATAAATCTTTGGGTGTAAAACATGAAATGTCCTGGATAAATCTTTGAGTGTAAAACATGAAATATCCTGGATATATCTTTGAGTGTAAAACATGAAATGTCCTGGATAAATCTTTGAGTGTAAAACATGAAATATCCTGGATAAATCTTTGAGTGTAAAACATGAAATGTCCTGGATATATCTTTGAGTGTAAAACATGAAATGTCCAGGATATATCTTTGAGTGTGAAACACGAAATGTCCTGGATATATTTTTAAGTGTAAAACATGAAATAGCCTGGATATAATTATTGTCTTTGAATGTAAAACATGAAATGTCCTCAATAAATCTTTTGTGTGTAAAACATGAAATGCCCTGGATAAATCTTTGAGTGTAATCCTGGATATATTTTTAAGTGTAAAACATGAAATAGCCTGGATATAATTATCTTTAAGTGTAAAACAAGCAATATCCTGGATATATTTTTAAGTGTAAAACATGAAATATCCTGGGGTAAAAAAAATATTATTTTATGATGCACTCAACAAATTTTATTTATGGGTATATGGCGTCAGACATATGGTTAAGAACCACACAGATTTTGAGAGGAAACCCATTGTCGCCACTTCTTGAGATACTCTTTCCGATTGGCAGCAAGGGATCTTTAATTGCGTCACCCACAGGCAGGATAGCACAAACCATGGCTTTTGTTGAACCAGTTACTGAATCACTGGTCAGTGCAAGTGGTTTACACCTACCCATTTAGCCTTGCGGAGCACTCACTCAGGGTTTGGTGTCGGTATCTGAATTAAAAATCCCATGCCTCAAATGGGATCCGAACCCAGTACCTACCAGCCTGTTAACAGATGGCCTAACCACGATGCCACCAAGGCCGGTGAAATATCCTGGATGTATTTTTAAATGTAAAACTTTAAATATATCTTTAAATGTAAAATGTGAAGTATATCTTTAAATGTAAAGCATGAAATATATCTTTAAATGTAAAACATGAAATATATCTTTAAATGTAAAACATGAAATATATCTGTAAGTGCAAATGTTTGTGTGATTTTTTCAGAGTGGCTGTTGGAGATCGACAGATCAGTGTCTCGAGTAATCTACCACCTGGCTACCTGAATCACGAGACTCCTCCACTCGGTAGAGGGGTATGTGCTGTCCTGTTGGTCATTGTAAAATACATCATTTTAAAACATATTCTATTAAAAAAACTAGTAGTATTTATGATAACAGATTCGCTTCCTTTAATTTTAAAATTTAGTTTCTTTTCAACATTACCTGTCCTCAACAAGTACACCTCCCACCAACACAAGTTGTCTGGTTAGAACATCCCAACAGCCAATGAGATGGCCTAAAATTCTTCACAGTAAGCTGAAGGAGACTATAGGTTTTGTCCATATGTTTATCTATCTTAAATATTGTTTACTGGACATTTTGTTCTCAATGCCTCAAAATATTGAGCTGACATTTTGTGCTTAGCTTAATAATGTAGAGTTAGTTTGTCCTGGGTTTTTATGTTTATTTAACAGATTCTTGATCACATTTGTTGAATATAGCAGTCATTTCCATTTATGAGATCAGCAACCAATGATAGTCAGACTTCAGACTTTTCTTCTTTTTTTTTCTTTTTTTTAAATACAGAATACAGGTCCTGATATCAAGTGGGTGGATGGTGGAAAACAGCTTTTCAAGATCAACCTGAGACTCATGTCAACAATCTACACACAGGTAGGCCACAGAGCTGTCAATGTCTTGCAACTTATACAATATTCTCTAAATTTCTGTGCATTATTAAATACACATGGTGATTCCTGCAAGTTATGTTTTGTTTTTATGGCACTCCAAATGAAGTGTTGTTATTACATTAAAGGACCACTGAATATATGTAATAAATCTGACTTTATGGGAAGACTTCATGAGAAACAGCACCTAAAAAGTGTTGGTATTATTGCCATTTTGATTTATCTACCTTTCCAAAACCTCTTACAGTAAATGTTTTTTAACAAAGTCCTCAGATAATGAAACTCCATACTGGAATTGGGTTTTGTTTATTTTTACATACTTTTTAACACATTTGTAGGTGTTAAATTTGGCAAAAAAGAGGGCAAAGCCCTTTGGCCTAGACCATTTGGGGGTGGGGGGCGGGGGGTGGCATTCCAGCCAGTTTTAACAAGTGTCTTACTCAGTTCTAAGTAAATAAGTATATAGTTTCATCTTTTTATAATAAAACACCATTCAAGAGTTGTGTTCGAGCAGCAGTTGTTTCCCTCCCACTGTCTTAAGAAAAGAGAAAATGCATATAAAAGATCTCTTGCTGCAGTTTGGTAAGAGTGGTCTATGTGGCATCAGAGGATTTCTTCTCCCATTGTCTTCACTATGTCAAAATAACCCATTGTAAGACAGTAAATAGGTTTAAAATGTACTGTCCTTTCATTTACATAGCGGGCAGCATAGCCAGTGGTACAGTGCCCACCTGATGCGCGGTCGGTCTAGGATCGGTCCCCGTCAGCTAACCACTGGGTTTTTTTCTCGACATTACCATATGTCCGACGCCGATATAACCGTAATTATAATGTGTTGAGTGCGTCGTTAAACAATTATTTTTTTTTTTAAATAAAATTCATTTGACATTAAAATAAACATGTTGTCAGCCATTACCGGCTTTCACTGGTGCCAATCTCGACCTGGTAGAGGTTTACATACTCCAAAAAGTAGCCATACGACAGTTTAACGTAGCTACGTCTGATTTTCACAGGACCAGCATCTTCACAATTTCTTCCAAGTCTGTCAGAAGATCGAGAACAGCCATGGTGTTCCTGCAGATCTCAACAGCATCAACAAGCTCAAGGTAAAATACCGCCTGCATGATTCTATCATCTTGCCGGCCCATCATTTATATATAAAATGTCTCAAGGTCAAATATCACAGGCATGATTCTATCATCTTACCGGCCCATCATTTATATATAAAATGTCTCAAGGTCAAATATCACAGGCATGATTCTATCATCTTACCGGCCCATCATTTATATATAAGATGTCTCAAGGTCAAATATCACAGGCATGATTCTATCATCTTGCCGGCCCATCATTTATATATAAAATGTCTCAAGGTCAAATACCACAGGCAGGATTCTATCATCTTGCCACCCATCATTTATATATAAAATGTCTTAAGGTCAAATACCACAGGCAAGATTCTATCATCTTGCCGGCCCATCATTTATATAAAAAATGTCTCAAGGTCAAATACCACAGGCAAGATTCTATCATCTTGCCATCCATCATTTATATATAAAATATCTCAAGGTCAAATACCACAGGCAGGATTCTATCATCTTGCTGGCCTGGGTTTTTTGGACTATACTACCTCTAATTGTTTTTTATCAGGCCTAATGCTTATAAAATGTCTAAATCTGTTTGTCTGTAGTTTTCCAGGACACCTATACAAATAGCCTAACAAAATGTTTTCAAGTCAATGTGGGAGTTTGTTTGACCCCCCATCCCCAAACTCCCCACGGCTATTCCCTTAAAGGTGAAATACCATAGGCAAAATCTTATCAGTTACATGTTTCATGTTTAATTTTTTTTTTTAATATTTAAAATTTATGCTACCTATCATTTTACAAATAAAGCCATGAGCTTATAAAACCTCTTGAGGTAAAATGTTACTGTCATAATAATATCATTTTATCAGGTTATTTCACTGACGAAGTCCATGCTTATTAAACTTTTATAGAGTCCAGAGTCGATCTCTAATGATGTCACGTGCATTCCATTAGTATGGCATTATCATGACATTAGTGTCTCAGACTCTATTAGAGTTTTATAAGCACCAATCCTGGCCCTGTTTTCATAAAACTTCAACATACTGGAGTGAACTTTGGAGTCAATATGTGGTTAACTCTATATTTCCATGTAAGCCTCATGATATCAACACAATGTTTTGTCATTTTAATATTAGTTACAAAAGTTAGAAATACATTATGTGAATCATTAATTTTATCATAAGCATTTTGCAACCTTTGCATTTTGCAATCTCCATTTTTCAACCTTTGCATTTTGCAACATTTGCATTTTGCAATCTTTGCATTTTGGTAATGGTGCATGTTAGCACGTTGAAACATCTTTGGAACAAGCTTTCATTAAACTGGCATGGGCTTTTAGTTGGAACTGATTCATTTTATTAATTTTGTTCTGGGCATTTTTTTCAAGCATGACTTATGTTTGAAGTTCATCTGTACTAATAGTTTATGCTGCCAATTTAGTAGTATTTAAAAGCTTTTTTGATTAAGGGAATTCCAAAGCCTTTCCCACATTAAAAAAAAAAGAAACGATAAAATAAAAACATTTAGAAAGAAAAACTTAGAATGTTTAACTGTGCAGCAAATAGGGACTAAATGTTTAACTAATTAGATTGGTAGAGAATTAAATGTTTAACAATATCCCAATAATAATTTTTTTTATGTGAAACAGATACTGATAGCCAGGGAATAAATGTTTGACAATAAATTGACAAGAAATAAACATTTGACAGTAGATATTAAATGCTTCAGAATCAATTGCCAAAAAATACATATTTTAGTGTATGGTAATAGCAAAATTGGGAAATAAATTATTGGCAAATTGCAAGGGAGTAAGTAATTGACAAATAGCTAGGGAGTAAGTCATTGACAAATCGCTAGGGAATAAGTCATTGACAAATCACTAGGGAGTAACTAATTAACAAATTGCTAGGAAATTAGTAATCGACAAATCGCTAGGGAGTAAGTGATTGACAAATCGCTAGGGAGTGAGTGATTGACAAATGGCTAGGGAATAAGTAATTGACAAATCATTAGGGAATAAGTGATTAACAAATCGCTAGGAAATATGTCATTGACAGATCGCTAGGAAGTAAGTAATTGACAAATCACTAGGGAATAAGTAATTGACAAATTGCAGTGGAGTAAGTAATTGACAAATCACTAGGGAATAAGTATTGACAAAATGCTGGGGAATAAGTTATTGACAAAACACTGAGGAATAAGTAAATGACAGTAAACAAAGAGAGCAATAACAGACTTATTTAACCTTGTTTGGTTTTTTGGCGGGGGTGTAGGGGGTGGGTGAAGGGTTGTAGCATTTTTGGTGTTGGTATTTTTTCAATTATGAATTTTGTGGTTTATGTTGAGGGAAGAGGATTAGAATTAGTGTCCACTTGATGCTTAAAAAGAAATATTGAAAACAAAAATCTATCCTTTTTTTAATTTGGTATTGGTTTGCACTTTTTGTTGGGATGTTTTTATAGGGTTTTGTTTTTGCTTTTCGGGGAGATCTTCATTATTATTCTGAACTTTGAATTTATTTTTATTCAACTTGTATATAATGAATTTATATAATATACCTAATGTTGTGATAAATAATATTTGTGTAACTTACTAAGAATGTTTGACACAATGCTTTGATGTCTACTTCCATTATTAGTAAATATGTATAATAATTTTCTGTTATCTCATATACCAACTTAAATTCAAAACATTTGTTCTTAAATTCTGTCTTAGAAGATATGTAGCGGGCAGCATGGCCCAGTGGTAGAGTGCCCGCCTGATGCGCGGTCGGTCTAGGATCGATCCCCGTCAGCTGACCACTGGGGTTTTTTCTCGACATAACCATATGTCCGACGCCGATATAACTGTAATTAAAATGTGTTGAGTGCGTCGTTAAACAAACCAAAAATCAAAAATAAAATAAAATAAAATAGAAGATATGTTTTTATTAAATGTACTTGGCCCTTACACTCTATGGGGCCTAATTCACAAAGGCCTCTTAGGCTGTGTTAGACAATGAAACATCCTCTTTGCAAGTCTTTTAGCATTGCACTTCTAGATCGCAAAGTTGCAAGAGTTTAGTGAATTAGGCCAATGGTACTGTATTGTATTTTTTCCTAAAACTTAAATTTTTGCTGCAAATGTAAAATCAACTACAAATTTTTCTAGAACTTTGCAGGCAAAATTTAAATGTTTAATCTGTGACCAGTTAGTGGGCACATTGGACTATTACACTTTCCACAACTGGTGTCACAAAGGTATGTATCATCCTTTCTGTGGGTTTCCTCTAATTACCTGTGTGGTTCTTAACCACATGTCTGACACCATATAACCGCGAATACACCTGTTAAGTGCGTCAATAGGTAAACTATTTGTTTCTTCCTTCTAATGATGGCTTGTTTTCCCCAGACGGATATTGGCATTGACACCTCTGAAACTATTCAGAGACTGCTCAGTATGACCAAGGTAGGTTTGAGACACGTAGACATTTGTGTAGCACTCACTCAGACCGTTTCATGTGGTGTCGGCTCCCAGTTCTCTGGGTCTCTGGTTCTTGTATCTTGTTAATGCTAGTCGTAGCTTTTTAAAATGTGCTGAGGCGTCGTCAAGCAAATATTCCTTTCCTTTTATTTGTAAACATTTATGTAGCTCATAACATTTCGTACTCAAACCATTTCATGTGGCGTCTGCTCCTGGGTCTATGGTTCTCGTATCTTGCTAATGCTAGTCGTAACTTTTTAAAATATGCTGAAGCCTTGTTAAACAAATCTGCCTTTCATTTCATTCTGTGTCAGTGTTTCTTAACCGCAAATCTACAGCTGCTGAGTCTTTTGTTAGTAAGATCTGTAAAAATTAAAATAAGGGGTGGGACATAGCCCAGTGGTAAAGCACTTGCTTAATCGGTTTGGGATTGATCCCCGTCGGTGGGCCCATTGGGGTATTTCGTGTTCCAGCTAGTGCCCCACGACTAGTATATCAAAGGCCGTGGTCTGTGTTATCCTGTCTAAGACTATATGTCAAAATGACGATATGTTTGACATCCAACAGTCGATGATTGATAAATCAATGTGCTGTAGTGGTTCGTTAAACAAAACAACCTTTTAATCACATTATTGTATCTCATATATAGAGGATAATAAACGAGTTTCCAGTTATTATCAAATTTATTTCACGAGGCACATAAATTTGATAATAACTGGTACCGAGTTTGTTATTCTATTTATTACCTCAGCTATTTTTTCTATAAAAACCTTTATTTTCAACAAACATGCATGAAGGCCGACCTGTATAGGAACGGTGTAAACCACTTTACGCACTGTTCTGAGAATTACTATAACGTTGTAATTTAATCACGTTCATAGATAATTTTCAAAAACACAAGTTCTCTCTATTCTGCTTCAAAATCTATAATGAATTGCATTAAAATTACATTTTGTTATAAATTTAATACCAAAAACAGAAAGCCGTAAATGCAAACTGTTTAAACAACATGACGTCATTGTGTGTGTTTTTCAAATCGTGATGACGTCATATTTAGTACCGACAAAGCCATTGGTTTGTAAGCGTCAACTTGTCCAATAGTATTGTTCGTTAGACCAATACATAATAAGTCCCTAGGGAAATTATGATTTATATTTCCCCGGTTCTGAGTGTCCGCTGGCGTAATAATTTTCTATATTACACCTTCGGTGTTAACCAAAATGAAGTTTTATGGGTGTTTTTTCTAATGAATATGTATGAGAAGTAATAAATAGTAGATTAATTATCTAACATTGTATAATGTAGTAATATTGTGTTAACACATTTTAATGCTAACATTTCTCTGCATGTTTTGTATTTTTTGGTGTTTAGCATGTTTTTCGTGTACCTTAATATCACTGTCTATTTTTCTGAGATATTATCTCTTACTAACCCAGAGAAATAGTACATATTCTTAAATATTTTAAAATTGTTATGTGTATAATATCAGCATGAAACTGTGTTTTGCCATTATCATCATTGTCATTATATCACCATCACCCTCATAATCATTATTACCATCATAATCATAATCATTACCATCACCATCACTATCAGCATCACCATTGTAAATACCATCATAACCAGCTTGAACAGCAGATATATGTGTAGTGATGATAAATAAGATGGTTAGTCTGATAGGGCTAGAGATCTAATTATCAAAGACATTTGCGGGATCAATTAGACAATAACACTCGCAGATCTTAAAAACTCCATATGGTTATCTCCTAAATATATAGGGAAAACTAGTTTTAAGCAAATTAAAAAAATTGTTTTACTAAAAGTTGTTTACAGCCCTTACACAGACAAATGATTGTCAGGTTAATTATATGTCAGTGTAATTGATTTCAGTCATGCTGTTTTTTCATTGGATGTATGGCATTGGTGACCTGATTATCACCTAGAAGTAGCCAGTCCGTCACATCTTCTTACAATTTTTATTTTTATTGTTTTTGTAAATAATTTTAGTTTGGTTTGACATAGGAAGAAAAGTACAAGAGCTTTGGAAATAACACTTACATACTATTTTTGTGTGCAAACAGTCGGCTCAGAAATAAATACCTTGCAGTAGATTTAATGGTATGAAAAAGACGTTCCCTGTGTGAAGGACTATGGGTGAGATAGAATGATAGATAATGTCTTGTTTTGTGCCCACAGTCCCTGTTGGCGGTGGAGACGAGTACGTACATCCAGTTCCTTCCCACCCTGCTGGACCAGCTGTTTCACCTGTTGACCACGACCAACAGCGAGGACGTGGGAACAAACACTGTCAGGTAACCCTTATAGATTTATATAGAGAGAATATTGCCTTTGTTCTGTGAATTGGGGCCGGACGTAACCTGGTGTTAAAACGATAACTTGATGCGTGGTCAGCTTAGGATCAATCCCCTTTGGTGTGCCCACTGGGCTGTGTCTTGTTCCAGCCAGTGCACCATGACTGGTAGATCAAAGGTTGTGGTATGTACTTTCCTGTCTGTGGGGTGTTGCATATAAAAGACCTTAACAATAAGATGTAGCAGGTTTCCTCTCTATGACTATATGTCAAAATTACCAAATGGTTGATATCCAAAAGCTGATGATTAATAAATCAATGTGCTCTAGTGGTGTCGTTAAACAAAACAAACAAACATATCCCCTCATTGCTGGCACAAGTTAGTTTTCCATAATCCTTTTTTTTTTTTGGCTCAAGCTATTAAATTTTAGGCATGATTTAAGTAGTCATAATGGGTTCCTAAAATGCTATTGGGCTATAAAAAAAAACAAATGTTGAATTCTGAGATACCTGGCTCCGTTTTCATAAATGTACTTCCTGTAAGTCAACATAAGATACTTATCTACATAATTTAAGTGAGTAAATAAGCACCATACATAAACTTTTTAAGTACTGTTAAATGATCATGAAGCCTAGATCTGAGAATAACACAATCAGAGGTATGATTGTGGACGTTGAGAATTTAATATAGTTTTGGTTTGATCTATTGCAGGGTCATCATCTACATTGTGTCTTCTGTCCACGATGCCAGCAAGTTAGAACTACTTCAGAAATATGTTAAGGTATAATATCTTACGTTATGGTACAATATGTTACAGTATATAATGCACATTTGGCAATACAGACTGTATAATATATTACAGTATATAATGTACATTTGGTAATGAGGACTGTATAATATATTATGGTGTATAATGTACATTTGGCAGTATGGACTGTTTAATATATTACAGTATATAATGTTCATGGACTGTATAATATATTACGGTATATAATGTGCATTTGGCAATATAGACTGTAGAATATATTACGGTATATAATGTGTATTTGGCAACATGGATTGTATAATATATTATGGTATATAATGTACATTTGGCAATACGGACTAAAATATATTACGGGATATAATGTACATTTGGCAATACGGACTAAAATATATTACGGCATATAATGTACATTTGGCAATACGGACTGTAGAATATATTACGGTATATAATGTACATTTGGCAATATGGATTGTAGAATATATTACAGTATATAATGTACATTTGGCAATACGGACTGTAGAATATATTACAGTATATAATGTATATTTGGCAATATGGATTGTATAATATATTATGGTATATAATGTACATTTGGCAATACGGACTGTAGAATATATTACGGTATATAATGTACATTTGGCAATACGGACTAGAATACATTACGGTATATAATGTATATTTGGCAATATGGATTGTATAATATATTACAGTATATAATGTACATTTGGCAATACGGACTAGAATATATTATGGTATATAATGTA
>JAECMU010131286.1:0-21690 GCA_016106625.1 Dracogyra subfuscus
CACGATTCTACAGGCTTAAGCAGACATTTCCAATGACTGGTACTAATCTCCAGACTAAAACCACAGAGAGGGTAGTACATACAACAGCCTTTGATATACCAGTCGTGGTGAACTGGCTGGACCCACTGGGCTATGTCCCATCCCCCATTCTACAGACTAAATCATACACTGATGTGGACTGCCAATATTCTACAGACTAAAACAGACACTGATATGGCCTCGCACTATTCTACAAACTAAAACAGACACTAACATTGGCTGGCACCATTCTACACACAAAAACAGTCACTGAAATGGGCTGGCACCATTCTACAGATTAAAACCAGACACTAACATAGACTGGCACCTTTCTACAAACGAAATCAGACACTGCCATGACTCGCATCATTCTACAGACTAATGGAGACATGATCATGGGCTGACACCATCCTACAGACTAAAGAAGACATTGAAATGGGCTGGCACCATTCTACAGACTAAAGCAGACACTGACATGGGCTGATACCATTCTACAGAATAAAGCAGACACTGACATGGGCTGATACCATTCTACAGAATAAAGCAGACACTGACATGGGCTGGCACCATTCTACAGACTAAAGCAGACACTGACATGGGCTGATACCATTCTACAGAATAAAGCAGACACTGACATGGGCTGGCACGATTCTACAGGCTTAAGCAGACATTTCCAATGACTGGTACTAATCTCCAGACTAAAACCAACACTGGCATGAGCTAGCACCATTCTACAGACTAAAGTTGACACTGACATGGGCTTGCACTATTCTATAGACTAAAGCAGATACTGACATAGGCTGGCACCATCTTACAGACTAAAACAGAGACAGGTATCGATTGGCACTATTCTGCAGACTAAAGCAGACACAGATATGACTGACACCATTCTACAGACTAAAGCAGACACCTGCATGGGCCGACACCATTCTACAGACTAAACCACACAATGACATGGGCTGGCACCATTCTACAAATTAAAGTAGACCCTGACTTGAGCTGGCACCATTCTACAGACTAAAGCAAATGCAGATACTAGGTGGCACCATTCTACAGACTAAAATAAACCCTGACATGGACTGTCACCATTCAACAGACTAAAGCAGACAATGCTACAACTGGTAGGCTGGCACCATCCTACAGACTAAAACAGACACAGGTATCGACTGGCACTATTCTGCAGACTAAAGCAGACACAGATATGACTGACACCATTCTACAGACTAAAGCAGACACTAACATGGGCTAGCACCATTCTACAGACTAAAGCTGACACTGGCATGGGCTGGCACCATTCTACAGATTAAACCAACACTGTCATGAGCTAGCACCATTCTACAGACTAAAGCAGATGCTGGGATGGTCTGGCACTATTCTACAGAATAAATCAGACACTGACATATGCTGGCATGATTCTACAGGCTAAAGCAGACATTTCCAATGACTGGTACTAATCTCCAGACTAAAACCAACACTGGCATGAGCTAGCATCATTCTATAGACTAAAGTTGACACTGACATGGGCTGGCACTATTCTACAGACTAAAGCAGATACTGACATAAGCTGGCACTATTCTACAGAATAAAGCAGACACTGACATGGGCTGGCACAATTCTACAGACTAAAGCCCTCGAAATTCGCGGCGGCAATCGGCAATGCCGTCGCAAAAGCTATCGCAAAATTGATTTGCGACAGCATTTCACTGCCGTCGCAAATCTAAAAGTGGTGACAACTCTGTAGGCATTTTTTTTCTGAACTCTGTCCAATTACAGATCCCAGAAAAAAAACCATTTATAATTGAATGTGGCCCAATGTTTCCTCAATTAATATAAATCGCATTATTCCAGTATAGCAGTTTACGAAAGTAAAGTTGAGATATGTTTTAACATATGATTACTGCAGTGTATCAGTATGAATAATTTTGATAGCATTAATCGTTTCTTTGCCGCCGTAGTGCTGTTGCAAAATTGATTTGCGATGGCACTTAATTGCCGTAGCAAACTTGTCTGAATTTCAAGGGCTGTGACATGCAGCAAAGGTCTTTTGTGTGTACCACTCCACGGAGAGGGTAGTACATACAACAGCCTAAATCAACAGACTAAATCATACACTAATATGGACTGGCACTATTCTACAGACTAAAACAGACACTGATATTGACTGGCACTATTCTACAAACTAAAGCAGCCACTAACATGGGCTGGCACCATTCTACAGACAAAAGCAGTCACTGAAATGGGCTGGCACTATTCTACAGATTACAACCAGACACTAACATAGGCTGGCACCTTTCTACAAACGAAAGCAGACACTGCCATGACTCGCATCATTCTACAGACTAAAGCAGACACTGACATAGGTAGGCACCATTCTACATACTAAACCAAACACTTACACAAGCTGGCACCTTTCTGCACATCAAAGCAGACACTGACATAGGTAGGCACCATTCTACATACTAAACCAAACACTGACACAGTCTGGCACCATTCTACACATTAAAGTAGACACTGAGATAGGCGGGCACCATTCTACAGACTAAAACAGATATTGACTTGGGAAGGCACCATTCTACACACTAAAGTAGACACTGACACAGGCTGGCACCATTCTACACATTAAAGCAGACACTGAGATAGGCAGGCACCATTCTACAGACTAAAACAGACAGTGACTTGGGCCGGCACTATTCTACAGAATAAAGCAGACACTGACATGGGCTAGCACCATTCTACAGACTACATACTATATAGCAGACACTGACATGGGCTGGCACCATTCTACATACTAAAACAAACATCAGGCATCCCAGACCTCCTTTATTTCTATATTTTTTATATGATCCTATAAAACTCCTATATTGAGATTCATTTCCTATATTTCCTACATTTGACTCAATTGCTTTGAAAAAAATTCCAATGAATTAGGAGATAACCATATGGAGTTTTTAGATTTGCGGGTGTTATTGTTTATTTGATCCCGCAAATGTCATTTTTGACCGAAGGCGTTAGCCTGAGGTCAAAAATGAAACATTTGCGGGCATCAAATAAACAATAACACCCGCAAATCTAAAAAGTCCATATTGTTATGTCCATTGTAAACTTAATAGTTTTTCTAAAGAACTAACTGTATATTTGGCATTTATTGAAAAGAAGACCTGGCTACAATCTAACTGTAGACCCTTGAATCGTCAACTTCGCCTGTTCCAATTGCTAATGACGTCACCTTTAATGACGTCATTACCTTTCCGGGTGTTATTGTTTATGTCATCCCGGAAAAATTATGTAATTAACCAATCACAATACAGAACGCACTCGCCGTCAGTTTACAATAAAATATATTACTGTAGACTGGGGTGAAGATGGCCAATTTCAATAATTAAGTCTCCCCATATTTACTAGTAATTAGAAAAGCCTTCCCCTAATATTATGGTAATTAATACTATTATCCTGTTCAATTATTTAGACCCAAAGTTTTTTTGCAAATGTTACGTTTATTTCCTATTCGATATTTGTTTTCTTTGCATTTACATGAAAACAAACCCAAACCCCGACAGGTTTTATATACAAATCATCATATAAAATGCACAAAGTTGACTTAATTCCACTTTTAAAAATGTCTATGTGTTCTCAGTGCACGTTAATAATAAACAGTGTGTTTAAAAGTGTGAAATACAGGTAGCAATCGAAAGGCGTACGAGTCCGATGTTTATCACGTCGACATGAGTGTGAAATTGTATGCTATCGTAATTGTCTGCTAGGAATTTTGTAATGCCACAATAGCCGAACCGTACTATTTTTTAGCCCAGTGGGGGCTGCCAAAAGTGTCCTACTTTAAAAATTCTGGGTTTATTTTTAACTTGGAAAAGCCAGTGTAGTGAAACCAATTCAGACTGTGGCGTCTTATATGCACCAAACGTAATGGGATTTTCTGTTCTATATGCTTAAATAATAAAAATATTCCAGACAGTGCCGCTTTAAAGACAGGTGTAATCCTTTAGAATAATTTACCGACATCAAGTTCGTAAAGCGATACAGAATTTCAAGAGACGTTTCGGATTCTATTAGATGATATTAAATTGGACATTGAACACGCTACAAAAAGGAGTCGTGCACTTCTTCTGTTTGAAGAATGTCGAATTGTTTTTGCTCGGGCTACTCCCTTGGCTTTCGTGTTCATTCGACCACCACAACTCCTTCAAATCTTTTATGGTGCAATTCTGCCAATCGGGAAGCTGGGCTACCATTTGCTTCGTTATGATATCCCATGCCACCTGTTTCCTTAAGTTGTATCTAGTGTCACTTCTTTTGTCTTCTATGACCTCTTTATGATTTGAAATTAAATCGATTAAAGCCATCCTTAGTCATGGGTATAGTTTTCTGTCCGTTTCATTCCAGACATCTTTGTAATTCAATAGCATAAACATATGTCATGTGTTTTATACTTTGATGTGCATGTGTGCATGCGTTTTTTGTGTGTGTTTTTAATTATATATTTTTATTAATTTTAATAAAAAGTTAAATTGCATATACCATAATTATGTGCTCATTCAAAATAGTTTAATTTTAATAAAAATTAGTAATTAAAAATTCAATATAGGAAACTGACATATCACATTCCTGAGTCATTTACCTATGGTAATTTAGGCACGTGAGAACTCTGACATGATGCTGTGAAATGTAAGTGGTAATGTACATGAACGACACAAAGTACCACTGTAATTTATTGCAAGGTACAAGTTACACGCGGATAGTAAGCTGCACGCGTTCATCTTTTGATAATAAACGATAAACGCAGGTGTTTAGCCACACGCGTACAAGTGTGGTTGTGTCCGCGTTTAAGAGTTACACGCGTCTAAGATAAACGCACGATGATCACCTTTCATAAATTCGGCCCTTAAAATTTGTGTTCTGCCATGGTCAGATTGAATTTATTGTAAATTTAGGCCACTGAAAACATTTTAATTAACGTATCTGCCATTTGCTTATTTCTGGATCTGGCAGTATTCTGACTATATCACAAATTGGCACAATGTCAACAACATTATCGGCTGGTATAAACACATTATCATGCTTCTTTGATTTTTTTAAGAACTGAACTTCCCAGTGTGAACAACTGTATGAAGTCAGAACATGTCCAACATAGGCAAGCCATCTGTTTTTGGTGCTATATTGTACTACAACATGCTTTCCGATACCAATATCACTTCTTTGTATCATCGGATTATTCCATAGAGATTTTATCTTGATTATCAGAAATTTCACTTTCTGAATCGGATGATTTATTTTTTATTTTTTTTATTTATCCCACTGCCCCCATTCCTTTCTCTCCTATGAATTTCATCTCATTTCTTTGCGGTCTGACAACTCCTCCTATCTTTAAACTTCTTTCACTGTCCACCTCCACATCCCAGTCTGTGTCTCTCCAACTGCAACATATGCTTGCCTCTTGTGGTTATCTGTGCCACACACCTGCCATTCCCCATCAGCTATTAACTTCCAAATACTAGCTTAAAACTGAATAAGCTTGCAGGAAGCTCGTCGCAAGCATGCAACAAGCTTGCGGGAAGCTCGTCGCAAGGTTGCAAGAAGCTCGTTGCAAGCTTGCAGCCAGAAGCTCATCGCAAGCTTGCGGCAAGGTTGTAAAAAGGTTCCAAATACTAGCTCGAAACATGGTTGTTACCAGCTATTTAATAAGCTTGCAATTTTTGTTTGGGATTCAACCCCATTTCCATCTGTACTTAGTATGTATTCCTCTTGTTCAGAGTGGTTTGGCAATATGAATCAATCAAATTTAATACTTATTTACTGCCTATATACATTTTTACTGTCTTTATAGGCAACCCTTGTTAGTGGAGATCATGCATATACACGGCCGTCGTTTATATAGCCACTTCATATATAAACAGTCTAGTTTACAGTATTCTTTAAAAATGTAATAATCCCTATTTCAAGCTAGTTGTAATTACCCATGAGGTTATGGCATATTTATATAATAATTAATTTGACAAACTGAAAAATTAATGCAGTGTTTAGGTGTTTAGATTTTTCCGCAAACAACAAACGATAAATTTATCTGTACATGCAAAGGCCAAATTAGTTGGATTGTCGATATTTAAAATATTTCTGTTGCTAATATAAATTAATGTATAACCTTATTATCATTCAGTACATGTTTATATATTTTTTTATAACTTATTGTCATTGTTTTTCTTTCGATTTACTCTACGTCACATAGGACGGTAAAGTGTTCTTGTTACACAAGCTTGGCAAATTGTTTTGACATTGCAGTTATTTGGGGATTGCTCATCATGTGACTACAAAAATAATATATCACACCTCTTCGCTCCAAACAGCCGTTATTTCCCCCCGAATTATGGACCGTTGACATAATTCAATTATTTTTACAAAATATCAGTAATTAGTGGGTTATGGTAGTTATGTAGATGGTTAATAAAGAACATTTAACAACAAATCAAACAAAATGTTTTTACGATAATACTTTGTTAGGTCATTAATTAGGTCAACCATCCGTGACAGAGCACATTTAAAGTTGCCTCCAAGTTGTCTAAATATTTGTTGATACTGGATGGAGAAATTTCAGCTTGTTTAACTTTTATGTTCTGACACAGTCGTGATGTTACTTTGTGTCATTTTACAGAAGACAGAGTCCAGTTGTCACTGTCCAACTTGACCCCTAAATAGTGGCCTACTCCACCCCACAACAAATCAGGGCTGGGGAATTGCACTCGATAAAAAAACGTGCCGGGCGAGTCAAACCCAAAACCTACTGGCCCGGCTGGCGAGTCATAATTTTGTGTTCCGTGATGTTTATTTCCGAATTCGTAAACATTTCAAACAATGTGCGGTGCCGTTTGCAATGCAAAATCGTCGCCATTTTAACTTTCCTAACATCGCGAAAATGAGGACGCGTTCGGAAATTCTCATTTTTCTATGACTGAGCTTAATGTCTATTTATAGCATATTTTACCGTGCAGCGTCATTGTGTCGTTATGCGCATTTGATCTGTTAAAACTATTTCATTGTTTTTCAACAACATATTATTTTTGTATTTCCTCCTTTTTGCTTTAGTTGTCAAAAAATATCTTGGGCTAGTGATAATGTCTGCGACTAGTGGATTTTTATATTTATTAGCCCGGCTGGCTTGTAAACAAATTCACAATTCCACAGGCCTGCAAATGCAAATCTATCCCATAATTAATTAAATTAATTGTGTCTCTCGAAATTGGGTGCATCATGTTAGCATGGTTGCTAGTCACTTCGTACCATGGTCATTTTGTACCATAGTCATTTCGTACCTAATTTGGTCAATTCGTATCCTGGTCATTTCATACCATTGCAATAAGTCATTTTGTACCCTAGTCATTTCGTACCTTGGTCATTTCGTACCATAACTGAAAGTCATATCGTACCATGGCATAACAATCACCCTGATAGTGTCTTTTACCAAATGACATTAAATTTAAAAAAAAAGTTAATTTAAAGGATATATTATCATCAAAAGAATAAAAGTTATCGTCACTTTGTACAAACATTAGCAATTGGATAATTTGGCATTCAATAGGGTAGTTATTGTTTTAATGGTTGTTATTGTTTATTTCTTAAACAAATAAGATGCAAATAAGTAATATTCTGACATTTCAACACGTAACTAAAATACGTGTTCATATTTATTTATTATTATTAGCATATTTATTAATTGTGAATATAAAAAACGCACTTTGGTCAACTGGATTATTGCCGACTTCTTACAGAGAAACACTATTTCCCTTCGTAGATATATTTTTCCATACAAGTTTGCAAGTAATTTGTCTCTAAGTTGTTTTCTGTTGTTTGATGAAAATTGTGTTCAAAACTATACGGATTATCTTGGACCTGAAATGTATTCATCTTACCTGCTTTAAGGGCTATGTTTGTTTAATGTGTTAGTTTGAACGATGGTACGAAATGACTATGGTACGAATTATAAATGACTTTTTGCAAATGGTACGAAATGACCAGGGTTCGAAATGACTAGGGTACAAAATGACCAGGCAGCATGGTACGAAATGGATGGTACAATATGACTTGGGTAAGAAATGACTATGATTCGTTAGCATCATACAACCAAACAAAATAGCCTACATATAATGTGTACCTAAGAATGGTATTTTGTGTTACATACATGGTTATAATTGATAAACATATTTTGTAAAATATTTACTTGTATGCTAATTTAAAAAAATAACTTACTTGCAACAGCTGAATTTTGGAAAGTGTTGCTATTCAAACTTAGAATATGGTGACCTTGACTTTGAACATCTTGGGTTAGGTGTAAATTCAGCACTCCAGAATAAAACGAATCGAGAATAAAACTAATTGCAGTAAAAGCAGCCAGCCTGTCAGAATTCAGAAGATTCTTTGAATGTGGGAGATCTGTATCAAGTGCCAATCAAGATCCTGCACACCCCATGAGGTGAGGAGGATGTATTTCTGATACAAGATGCACCAACTTTCAAAGTATCCTCGATATCGGCATGGACTGCTGGCAAGCATTGGTATATATTTGTTGAGGTAGTAGATGGTATCTTGTGTTCATGCACAAGGTAAGAACATACCATTAGTAATGTAAATATCTTTAGAAATCCGTATAAAATGCCTATAATCATGATAATCAGTCCAAATATTCCTATAAAACCTATATTTGGCCTCACAATTCCTATAAAACTCCTATATTTTGGTATGCAAATTCCTATATTTCCTATATTTTAATATGTAAAAGTGGCTGGGAGGCCTGAAACATGGGCTGGCACCATTCTACCAACTAAAACAAACACTGACATAGGCTGGCACCATTCTACCGACTAAAACAAACACTGACATAGGCTGGCACCATTCTACCGACTAAAACAGACACTGACATAGGCTGGCACCTTTCTACAGACTAAAGCAGACACTGACATAGGCTGGCACCTTTCTACAGACTAAAGCAGACACTGACATAGGCTGGCATCTTTCTACAGACTAAAGCAGACACTGACATAGGCTGGCACCTTTCTACAGACTAAAGCAGACACTGACATGGGCTGGCACCTTTCTACAGACTAAAGCAGACACTGACATGGGCTGGCACCATTCTACAGTGTAAAGCAGACACTGACATGGGCTGGCACCTTTCTACAGACTAAAGCAGACACTAACATAGGCTGGCACCTTTCTACAGACTAAAACAGACACTGACATAGGCTGGCACCTTTCTACAGACTAGAGCAGACACTGACATGGGCTGGCACCTTTCTACAGACTAAAGCAGACACTGACATGGGCTGGCACCATTCTACAGTGTAAAGCAGACACTGACATGGGCTGGCACCTTTCTACAGACTAAAGCAGACACTGACAGAGGCTGGCACCATTCTACAGACTAAAGCAGACACTGATATAGGCTGGCACCATTCTACAGACTAAAACATACACTGACATAGGCTGGCACCATTCTACAGACTAAAACAAACAGTGATATAGGCTGGCACCTTTCTACAGACTAAAGCAGACACTGATATAGGCTGGCACCATTTTACAGACTAAACCAAACAGTGATATAGGCTGGCACCTTTCTACAGACTAAAGCAGACACTGACATAGGCTGGCACCATTCTACAGACTAAAACAGACACTGATATAGGCTGGCACCATTTTACCGACTAAAACAGACACTGACATAGGCTGGCACCATTCTACAGACTAAAGAAGACATTGACATGGCTGGCACCATTCTACAGACTAAAGCAGACACTGACATGGGCAGGCACCATTCTACATAATAAAACATGCTGACATGGGCTGACATGATTTTACAGACAAAAGCAGACACTGACGTGGGTGGGCACCATTCTACACAAAAAAAAGCAGACACATGGACTGGCACCATTCTATGTCTACAGACTAACACAGACACTGACATGGGCTGGCACACTATAGACAAAAGTAGACACTGCCATGACTGGCATCATTCTACAGAGTAAATCAAACATTGACATGGGCTGGCACCATTCTACAGACTAAAGCAGACACTGCCATGGACTCGCACCATTCTACAGATTAAACAGACACTGACATGGAGTGTCACCATTCTACAGACTAAAGTATACACTGACATGGGCTGGCACCATTCTACAGACTAAAGCAGTCACATGGGCTGTCACAATTCTACAGATTAAAACAGACATTGTTATAGGCTGGCACCATTCTACAGACAAAGCAGACACTGCAGGCCTGCGCATATTAAAAATTTGCATAAACCTTTAATGGGTTTTTTTCTTTATATATACTTAATTTTGAGAAACAAGAGAATGGCAATGGTAAGTAAAAAGTGTATATATACAAATGTTTAAGAGATTTAAAAATAATAATAATAAATATAACTATATATCACCCCCACCCCCCTCGAGCTACTTGCCAGAAGCACTCACCAGGAGTGGCTCGGGGGGGGGGCAAAGCTGCTAGCTCAGCTGACAGTGGCGGCCCCTCCTAGCAACATACCAGTGCAGATGGAGACCGGCAATATGGTCATCACCAAACCCCCCCATCTAGTCCACCTGCACCTTCATCTGTTGTTGTTGCCCCAACGACAGACCAACGAGACACCAAGAGGAGGAAGATGTTGGCGGTTACCGGAACAATGACTTCGGATTCCGATTGGAACATCGTCAGTAAGTTACCGGTTAAGTACCACAGAGCAGTGTACAGTGATTTTACCTACCTGACACTGCTCAAGGTCCCGTGGAAAGACACGCACTGGCGCCAACTTCCAAACGGACAATGGAAGTACCAGCTTCAGATGGCCCAGCAGTCGGACACACTTAACGTAACGGCAGTGCAGGACGGACTGTACAGGCAAGGGCTCCTGATGCCAGAGATGTCTAATGCGACCCTTAACCGAATTTTGAAGATGGTTCTGCGAGACATCTACCAAGGAGCCGTAGCCCGGAACAACATGTAGCTATCTGAAGGACTCCACAACTTCAGGCCTGAACAGTTCATCATCTCGCCATGAGTCCTGCCACGCCAACCTTACCTAGGACAGGTAACCTTTTTTGGGCTTAGTTGGACTTTAAAACATTTCGGCAGCGGCTCAAAATTTTTATGTTTAGTATTTTATAAATAGTCCATCGCAATTTATTTTGGCACCCGATCTATTGCTCAAATCACCTTAAAATCTTTTAGGCCGAGCACTCAAAAATTATTTTTTATTTTAAATTTTTTCCGTCCAGACATGTGTGGATAATAGCAGTTTATCTTAGATTTTCTTAGAAAACAGTCTATTCCAAATTCTGCCCACCTCAAACTTACCCCTCCCCATTCCTGTCCCGGACTCAGTCATTGGTGAAAGTCAGAGATTAAGCCCGGGATGGGCGTGCTTGAAATATTAGTGGTATATAAGCACGGTCAAAATTTACTGACTGATCTGTCCTGGACAGACAGCTCAGAAAGCTGAGGTGTGTGCCCAAGACAGGCGTGCGCTATAACAGCTTGCTCTGAATGTGCACGTTAAACAATAATGAAAAAAAAAAATAAAATAAAAAATACTGACTGACTGACTGACCAAAATATAGTGAATGTCAGGCTTGATCTATTATTTATAAAACACATCATCACGTGTGCATAACTATGTGTGAATAAATAATTAATTTTATAATATTAGCCTTTTATGTGTATATATTGTCATGACATTCCGTTGTGAGTGGGAGACTTGGTGCCATCTTCCTCATCTGAGGAACAGTGGATACTAATGTTGTCACTGTCATTATCGTGGACACTTTCGTCGTCATCACTTTCACTATCCAAATCGGAATTACAGTTAATAATAGGGACACTGTGACTCTGATGCAAGATATTTATACAAACTTGACTGGTTACATTACGTGCTACGAAAAAGCACTGCACCGGGACAAGTCTAATGTTTGTACTCGTCATAAAAATATATTGGTTCATTGCCGGGATTAATAATTCAGTAATGTTTACAAGAACAGTAAATCGTTCATGCCAAATAACGTGGACATTAACATGGGTGGGCATCATTCTGTAGACTAAAGCAGACACCACCATGACTGGCATCATTCTAAAGACTAAAGCAGTTGTGATATTAGGTGTCACCATTCTACAGACTAAAATAGACACTGTCATGACTGGCATTATTCTATTGACTAAAGAAGACACTGACATGGGCGGGCACTATTCTACAGACTAGACTAAAGCAGACACCACCATGACTGGCACCATTCTACAGATTAAATAGACACTGACATGGGCTGGCACCTTTCTACAGACTAAAACAGACTGGCACCATTCTACAGACTTAAGCAGACACTGACGTGGGTTGGTACCATTCTACAGACTAAAATAGACACTGACATAGGCTGGCACCATTCTACAGACTAAAATAGACACTGACATAGGCTGCAACCATTCTACAGACTTAAGCAGACACTGACATGGGTTGGCACCATTCTACAGACTAAAATAGACACTGACATAGGCTGCAACCATTCTACAGACTAAAGCAGACATCACCATGACTGGCACCATTGTACAGACTACAACAGACACTGACATACGTTGGCACCATTCTACAGATTAAAGCAGACACTGACTTGGGCTGGCACCATTCTACAGACTAAAGCAGACACTGACATGGGTGGGCACCACTGTACAGACTAAAGCAGACTAGTACCATATTACAGACTAAAGCAGACACTGACATGGATTGGCACCATTATACAGACTAAAGCAGACAGCTAGTGACACAGGTGGGCACCATTCCACAGACTAAAATAAACACTGACATAGGCTGGCACCATTCTACAGAGTAAAGCAGACACTGACATGGATTGGCATCATTCTACAGACTAAAGCAGACACTGACATAGGCTTGCACCATTCTACAGACTAAAGCAGACACCACCATGACTGGCACCATTATATAGATTAAACAGACACTGACACGGGCGGGCACCATTCTATAAATTAAAGCAGACACTGACATGGGCTGGCACCATTCTACAGATTAAACAGACACTGACATGGAGTGTCACCATTCTACAGACTAAAGTATACACTGACATGGGCTGGCACCATTCCATAGACTAAAGCAGATATTGATATGGGTGAGCACCCTTCTACAGACTAAAGCAGACTGGCACCATTCTACAGACTAAAGCAGACACTGATATGGGTTGTCACCATTCCACAGACTAAAATAGACACTGACAAAGGCTGGCACCATTCTACCGACTAAACAGACACTGGCATGGGTTGGCATCATTCTACAGACTAAAACAGACACTGACTAGAGTAATTACTGACATGGGCTGGAATCATTCTACAATCTAATGTTTGAAAATGTTATACTATAAAAACACAAGGTACTTCCAGATATTGTTGAGTAACAATAACATGTAGGTGCCTAATTCACAAAGGTCTCTGGCTCTGCTAGACAACAAAGCATCCTCTTTTGAAGTCTTTTAGCATTGGAATGCGATATCGCAATGTTACAAGAGTTTAGTGAATTAGGCTTCAGTACACATTGTTACAAAAAGTTAGGGTGCTTGTCCACCAAATGAATGCAAATGCAAATTGCAAAGAACCTTTTCCATGAATTGCATTGCCTTTCACTTCAGAAATTATGTGAAAATGTCTTCGATGCAGGAGCAAGTTATATGCCCATTAGTAGTCTTCTGTTTATATATAAAAAAAATTAATAATTAATAGAATAACTCCCTTCAAAAACATCTGCACACCCTGTCAGTTATATTAGTTTGGTTGTGTAAATAATAAAGTTTTGTTTTAATGGATATTTTTTATGCTGATAACAAATCCATTAACACTTTGAAATGTTGGTGACATTTGACCCCAGAACCTTAATTTATTCAAAATGGTAGCTAAAAATGGCTAGTTTGAGTCCTTTTCTGCATAGCATTTTAATGGTCTGATGTCTAAAAAAAATTTTTTTTAGAGAGAACATGTTCCCAGACCCCCTAAAGGCTTGGGTGTTTCACACCCTCAATCTCTCGCACAACTACCGGGATTTCCCGTATTTAAGCCCCGGGCTTAAATACGGAAAATGCCACTTTCAAAAAAAAATGTTTTTATTCGTAATAAAGCCCAGGACTTAAATTAGGAAAAAGCTATTTTTATGCACTATAACCCACTGAAGAAACAAGTTTAACTATTAGGAAATTGAAAATAGTATTTATTAATACAACGAACTATGTTATCAGCCTCTCACCCCCCCCCCNNNNATACAATTTTGAAAAATGAACTTTGTAAAATCTAATAAACTTCAAACTTCATACGGTAACAAAATGCCATAGCTATTGGATTTCAAAGAATGGTATGAGTGAACACTGATTAAAAATACAACGAGAAATGTTTACATTCATGATTATATAATATCACGTATAATTCGGTTTCAAATTACACATGGATAATAATAATTCAGACCTGCACAAACAGTACGAACGATCGTTTCGTTCGTGCATCGGTCATGTAAATTTATTTGGCGCATTACCGTTCATGTAAAATTTGCTACATAATATTGTTACATTGCATCGCATCTGAGTACAAACTGATTTCCGACATGTATAAGTATAATTAAATATAATAGAATAAAATACGAAACAAATTAGAATAGTTATATTGGGAAGTGTGACGTATTCTGATTTGTTGTTAGATGTCGCCAAAGGGAATTCCTTTAAAATGCAGCAAATCAGAAATGGCGATAGTTCCATTACTAAGTTAGAATCGGACAACTTAGGTCGATTACTAGTACTGTTTGACAGGGGAGGTAACTATAAATTTGTATCCGTATTTAAGCCCATGGGCTTAAATTCGGAAAATGTTCCCGTTTTTGAGCCCATGGGCTTAATTTCGAGTGGGCTTAAATACGGGAAATCCCGGTAACAAGCTTCAAATTGCTTCTGCAGGGCCTGGAGATACATATACATGCAGATTTGTGAAAGCATAGAGTTTTGGAAATGTAATTTATTTGATGTTCATTTTTCATATGTTTAGTATCAAGGAATGTAGAATATATAATTTATTTTGGTACTTTGCTACATATATTGAGCAGAGAATTGCTAAATCTGGAGCAATTAAACAATTGAAACATTCCCAATGGTGTGCATTAATTTTGCAATCGTGTTCACTTAGTGAAAAGGAACTATCGGGTATTAATAGAACCCATTCAGTCATATTCACCATCACATTCACAGTGACATTCACTTGGTAAAAAATCACCCTAACACTATGAACACATTAGCCACTGACCTGATAATCCACAGAGAAGACTTCAGTCTGCTGGCCCGTCTTTACCTTCTGCTGTTTGGCTCGGTTTGTCAGCACAGACCTCTCTCCGTGGCGCCTCTTCTTCCTAGTCATCACCCTCTGCTTGTTCATGTCCACCACCTTGTCTTTTGTCGTGGACTCAAGCTTCTGCTCAAATGTGACAGACTTCTTGTCACTCTGCTGCGAGGTGCTTGGTCTCTCGAAGGGCATGTCCTCATTGTCAGCCTCCCGGCCCATAGCATCCGGTTCTTGCACATATGTGTGTCCTTTGAAACGTTGGCCTTCAATGGTGGCTTTCTGCTGAGATATGTCTAACTTTGTAACCTGAGACGAAGCATCGTGTTTCAGCTGGTAAATACTGGGTTTTCTACCAAGATCTTTAAGTTTGGGTTCTTGATGGCACTGAACTGATTCTATTGTGATCCTTGGTGGGGTCATTTTTGGTCTAGGTCTTCTTTTATGATCAGGTTCTTCTATGAATCCTTCAACAACTCCTGAGTATTCTGAGGAGTAATCCTGTGAAAATCCTGGAAAGTAATCCTGTGAATATTCTGGTGTGTAATCCTGTGAATAATCATATGAGTCACAATATCCTTCTGAGTAATCCTGCGAGTACCCTGAGTAATCTATTGAGTACCCCACTGAATTATCCATCCTGGACCCCTCTGAATAATCCGGCGTGTACCCCTCCGAGTAATAATCCTGTGAGCAATATGGAGAGGATGAGTATCCTTCCATGTACCCTGTGGTATACTCACTAGAGTCACCTGATTCCTGTGAATAACCTTTTGAATACTCGTCTGAATAATATTGTGAATCTTGTGTGTTTGGTTTTGCGGTGGTCCTACCTTCATCCCTATGTTTCATCTCATCACGTAATTGCTTCAGGGACTCGGACGGCGTTCCATCTTTGTCATTTTGCCCGCCTTCTGTTGGAGCTGTAGGTTGTTTTAAATAAGACTTCCAATTCTCCTTTGTTGAAATATCTCGAATGTTATACTTCAATGTTAGAAATTAAAAAAATATTGTTAAATTAAACAATCAAAATTATACAAGATTTTAAGAGTCAAGTATCTTAAAAATATCATTCAAATTTGAAAGATACTGTAAAAAAACAAACTCTTTGTTTTGTTTTAATGACACCACTAGAGCACATTGATATATTAATCATTGGCTATTAGATGTCAAACATTTTGGTAATTTTTTACATATAGTATTTTTAGAGAGGAAACCCTTTACATTTTTTCCATTAGTAGCAAGGGATCTTTTATACACACCATCCCACAGCCTTTGCTATACCAGTCATGGTGCACTGGCCGAAATGAGAAATAGCCCAATGGGTACACTGATGGCAACCGATCCCAAACGAGCCACGCATCAAGCTGACTTTAATAAAGTCCAGACTTTAACGTAATGCTATTTGAATGGTGTTGCCATGACGTTAAAGTCTGGACTTCATTAAAGTCTAGACTTTAAGGTTTATAAGCACGGGGCCAGAGTGTGGTTTGTTAATCTCTACTGAAAAAAAGAAAGAAATATTTTATTTAACGACGCACTCAACACATTTTATCTACGGTTATATGGCATCAGACATATGGTTAAGGACCACACAGATATTGAGAGGAAACCCGCTGTCGCCAATTCATGGGCTACTCTTTCCGATTAGCAGCAAGGTATCTTTTATTTGCACTTCCCACAGGCAGGATAGCATAAACCATGGCCTTTGGTGAACCAGTTATGGATCACTGGTCGGTGCAAGTGGCTTAAACATACCCATTGAGCCTTGCCAAGCACTCACTCAGGGTTTGGAGTTGGTATCTAGATTAAAAATCCCATGCCTTGACTGGGATCCGAACCCGGTACCTACAGCCTGTAGACCGATGGCTTAACCACTACGCCACCGAGGTCAGTAATCTCTACTGTGTAATAATTAAATGGAGTGTCCTGATTTTGCTATTGTAACATTTCCCTGATTAGCAGAGCCTTATCAATGACTACTACAGTGAAAACTCTCAAAACCGGACCCTCTATAAACCGGACATTTCTCATGGTCCCTTTTTAAATATCTGTGCAGAAGAGAACCTCTCTAAACTGGACATCCCTAATTAAACCAGACTTTTTACTTGGTCTGAGAGTGTCCGGTTTAGAGGAGATTCCCTGTATTACGCATGCAATGTATTTTCTTATTTAGAATATCAGCGTTTGTACAGTACATTCAATGTGTTTCTGTTTGTTCCAGGGCTTGAACTTAAATATGACACAGATGGCAATTATGTAGTTGCGATATGAATTTTTGCCAATGGATACAAATATATACTGCCAGTTGAAGGGACTGTTTCTTGATTTTGGCAATTGTTGCCAAAGTGATTGGTTCCAAATTGCTATTCCCCAGGCTCAAAATTGCCATCAGTAAGCATTTTGCCTCTGAGAATAGGTCCATTGGATTATCAGGCTAATACTTCCAGAAGATTACCCAGCCTTACTTCGGGGAGAGTGCTACATTGACCTGCCTCACTTCTTCCCGAAGTTCCGAGCCGATCACCCCAACATCTCGCCATGAGTTCCGCCAAACCTCTCCTAGGGCAGGAACCTCCTTTTTAGGGCTTAGTTAGACTTTTATGTCAAAATGTTATGTTAATTGTTTTGTAAACAGTCAAACACACTTTATTTTGGTAGCCCGTCTAAATTGCTCAACAGTGGTACAGTGCCCGCCTGATGCGCAGTCGGTCTAGGATCGATCCCTGTCAGCTAACCACTGGGGTTTTTTTCTCAACATAACCATATGTCCGACGCCGATATAACCATAGTTAAAATGTGTTGAGTGCGTCGTTAAACAAAACACAAAAAAACAAAACAAAAAAACACAAATTGCTCAAATCACCCTAACAACATTTTGGCCGAGCACTTATTTTTGGGATTTTAAATTTTATCCACACATGAGTCGAATGTAGCAGCTCTTTTGGCTTTAGGTCCCTTCGACCTGACTACTAAATTCGTATTCCAATTTTCACCCACCTTGAACTCACCCCCCTCCCAGCCCGGACCATACAGGTTGAACTCGGAATGGGCATGTTCGAAACCCTAGTGGTATATGGGAACGTTAAACTAGTTATCATCACCTTTCCGTCAGAGCCACCTTTTTTCGTCATTCCGTCTGGACACCGCTAAAAATAAAAATGTTCTTAATATTAATTGTATGTATAACCTCATGTTCAAGCATCCATGATTATGGTAAGCGTAAGTCATATTAATGTCATTATGTCTGACAGACAGACAGACACACACACACAACCAAACAAACATACCCTTACAGGCAGTACTAAACCAAATAACTTCTGGCTGGGTCAAAGTTCAAGGTGCACCTAACTTTTGATAGAGAAGTGAACCCCACAAGTCCTGTGATTGGTTATAAATGTGTGTGTTGGTTGTAAAAAAAAAATAATTTCATCTGGGTTAAAAAAAAAAAATCAATTTTATTTCATCTAGTACCATTGTGTCAAGTAGCCTTGTGCTTGAAACATGTATGGGGTACCTGTAAAAAAAAAAGTACTTGAATTTTGTGCAGAACTAGCATAGTCATAAACGCTACCCGTTATCTCAGAAACAAGCAGCTTGACCCCCAATTTTTTATGATTCACTTGAAGTGTGAGGGATGGTAGTATTTATATATGTGGCCTTTATGTCGATTGATACACTGCAGGTAGGAGTTTTAGCCACATATGTTACTATTGTCGTCTCTGGGATTTGATTTGGTAGTATACACCCTACACTACATAATTTTCTGTCTGAACCAAAATGTTAACTACAAAACATTACTCTCCTACCTTTAATTACCGTTACATTTCCCCAAAATTTTGTCCACACACAAGTTGTTAAAAAAACATTACAGTGACACATCTTTCACATATGAGACTATAATGATGTCTTCAGTATCGACTTTGCTGAGATAGCATAGGGAAAAATACATCCAATTTTTAGCTGGCTGCCATTCTGCTTTTTATGGAATATTCTTCAAGAGGGGTGAAAGCCTCCAAAGTATGTTACATATTTAATATAAAAATCAATGATCTTTAGTGGTATATTTAAACAAACAAACAATTTAAAAAATTAATATGTCATCACATTTGCTTTTATTTAATAACATGTATTGACGTTGCTAGATTAAGTCATATCCTTTCACCCTCTTGTACCACACTTTGCTGTCGGCCTCTTTGATCTTACCCGTGGTGTAACCTATAGTTAGACGATGGGCATGTCTAACCTAATTTCAGCAATTGCTGAATGGCTGAAGGAAGTTACGTCTTCAGTTAACATAAAATCAAAATTCAAACTATTTTGTGAAGTCAAGGTGGCGCAGCAAAAGGGGCGTGGTACAAGAGTTACCTCATACCTTTACGAGAGTTTCGTCTAGTTAGATCACGGTTTCTGCGGCCGTTGAATGACGTGTGTCACTCAACAGTTGCAGAAACAGTGGTCTAACTAAACGAAACTCTCGTAAAGGTATGAGGTAACTACTAGGCTACTTGGAGAATATTTCATAAAAAGTCAAAATGGCAGCCGGCACAAAATTACATGTTTTTTGCCCTATGCGTTCTCAGCGAAGTTGATATTAGTGACAAGTTATCATCTAGTATGTGGAATCTGTGTCATTGCAATTGTTTTCCCAAGATTTCTGTCTAGACAAAATGTGAGTAAAATCTAGCAAAAAATAAAGGTAGGAGATGTGAATGTGGAACTATTTTTACATGCCCATATCCAATTAAGGTTCAGGCATGCCCACCCTGGATCCGGCCTCTGACACCGTCAGCGAGCGGTTCCGGGGCAGGGGAAAGGTAGGAGAGCAATTTTTGGCAGTTGTTAACATTCTGATTCAGACAGTAATATAACGAGTCATTTTAATGTGTTGATAGTTTTAAATGAAATCTGCCAAAAGTCTAAACCAAATTGTTAACAACAACAATAAATTACTCCCCCTACCTTTAATTAGCGTTACATTTCCCCCCAATTTTTTTCCACACACATTGTGAAAAAAACATTATAGTGACACAGATTCCACATATGAGATGATGTCGCCAGTACCCACTTTGCTGAGATAGCACAGGGCAAAATACATGCATGCAGTTTTCTGCCGTCTGCCATTTTGCTTTTATTTTATGGAATACTGATTATACTCTTCAAGAGGGGTGAAAACCTCCAAAAGTATGTGACAAAATTAATATAAAATCAATGATCTTTAGTGGTACATTTAAACAAAAACAAAACAAATTTAAACATTAATATGACCTTATCACGTTCGCTTTTACACAAAATTGCATGGTTTTTGCCCTATGCGATCACAGCGAAGTCCATATTGGTGACATGGTTATCAAGATAGTATGTTGAATCTGTGTCATTGCAATGGTTTTTCCTAGATGTCTGTTTGGATAAAATTTGAGTTCAATCTAATGAAAGATAAACGTAGGAAAGCAATTTTTCGTAGTTGTTAAAATTTTTGTTCGGACTTTAGGTGTTGAGAAACTGTAAACAAAAACACTTTAAACTTTTAATAATTTTTCTGCTTACCTTTGTTATCATTAGTACGATGATAATGGTCATCCCAAGGACATGTAAAATAATTAAGATTAATATCTCTGTTGCCAATGCACCGGCAAAACCTGGCTGGAAGAAGAAGAAGAAAGTAATATCTATTTAATTTCAGGATAACTTTACATTAAGTTAAAACGACACAAAAACAAGTGTTTAGCCAAGTTGTTAGTCAAATATCATCATTAGGTGATGACATTACATAATAATGTTTACATTTTCAATAAAGGTTATTTCAATTTTACATAATAAAAAAAAGTACCAGGTATATATACTTCGGCATTGAATTGCTTTCTGGCTAGTGGTGTATTTCAATGATTTCCACCGACTGCATCTGTGTAGTGACATACTGAAACTTTATCAAGAATGATGTCACTTAATTATCAGTCTTATGAATAATGACGTCATCCTTAATTTCAAATAAACGTTTGGAACATATGTATTTGATGGTATTGTGTAAGATGCTTTGCAGCACTTATAGGAAAGCAAAAGTAGGATTAAAACTGTCATCATCCATTAAAGGCTTTTGTAAAAGATATCGCTGGCACTGTCATATCAATTTTTAATCACAAGACATTATTTTATTACGTCACTGTATATGTTTAAGCGCTAAACCTGTCATTAGTGACGTCACGCCACTGTCATTCTGCTAAAGACCGAAACAACAATTTAATGTTAACAACTACGAAAAATTGCTCTCCTCTGGGGCGGATCCAGCGTTTTTGTTGAGGGGGGGGGGGGGGG
>JAECMU010131417.1:0-14757 GCA_016106625.1 Dracogyra subfuscus
AGTGGTGTTAAAAAAAAAAAAAGAGTTTTAATCAAAGATGCGCGAAATATTAATTCCGCGAACATGGTGATTTTTCTTTAGCGCGAAAATTACACCCCTCGAAAATAAAGTGTTTTACAGTATATGAATGGATCCTCAAAAATGTGTAAAAAACAGGGGTGCGGGTTATACAAGGGTGCGTTATATACTCCGCAAAATACGGTAACAGTCTGTTAAAACATGTGTCAAAACTCCTTCATTAACCTGTACATTTAGACTTTTTTTGTTCTATTTTATTTTTATTATTTATTTGTTTCAGCAGTTACATCAGAATAGAGCACCACTGACAAGTTATGTGACATAAAAGAAGACTTGATCCAGACAGCGGTAGTTTTCAACACAACCAGACTCAAGTACATGTATCAACTTTTTGTTTCCATCAGGGCTTTAGATTGCATAATCATGCCCAAATTAAGTATAAACATACTGATTTTAAAATATCTCACCTCAAAACCACTGAAATATTAAGATTATTTTCATTAAAACAGCTAGAAATGCATTTCTAAATATTGACAACTCTCCAGTAGCTGTTATAATGATAGTATTGACCTAAAATGACCTTCCTGTACTTAGAAAAAAAAAGTCCCTGTTGTGCCCAAATCAGTGAGATTTAAAGCCCTATTTCCACTAAAGCCTAGAAAACAAACACAATAAGGGGTGAAACATGCTAGGTTAGTACAATTTCACCACCATTCCTTGTATTTCTTTAAATCCACAGAGGTGGGGGGCTTTTTTCTTTTGGGTATGTTGATACTTTATGATTAGGTAATTAGGTCAATAGATACATCTAAACATTAAGTAAGGACCAACAATCATACAGCACACATATTTAATACAACACAATTCACACAGGATGCATGGACTAATGATAACAATGCATCCACTCACAAATAATGGCCCAGCACCTCGTACTTAATAAGGAGCTGGACAAAAGAAAACCGGCTCCAAGTACACAATTGCAATCACCCAGGTGGGGTTGGGCAAAAGAATACCGCCCCCTCTACCCAATCCCAAATACTTGCTGCTGATGTAGTAACAGGCTGGATCAGCATCAGATGTGAAAGATTTAAGAGGAGGATGGAAAGAAAGATAAGGACAGAACAGATGACAGAAGAATAACAATGGATGCTTGCCGACCCTACCTCCTGGACTCCTAAACAATTGCAAACGAGTCTCCCCTGGGTTGTCATGCCACGATCTGAACAGATCAGGTCCTTTTAAGGGCTGCTATGGGCAACCTAGGGAGACACCTCGGCACCAACTAGGTCACAGTAACGAGCTTGGCACACTCAAATTCAAAACATGTAGCTCCCTCGTTAGAGGTTATGCCCATGACACGTGTGCTTGAACAGTTCTCTGATGAAAGCATGCCAAAAATTATACAAACCCATAACTCCCTATAAATATTTTGATGTACTGTTAAAAATGCACGTAACTTCCTTCATTAAACTGCTCAGTTTTGTTGTTTTATTTTTATTTTTTTATTACATCAGAATGGATCAACACTGACAAGTTATGTGACATAAAAGAAGACTTAATTGATCCCCAGATACCAGTAGCAAACTTGTTTGTATCATTGATCAAATTATTTTTAAATGTATATTACATTTTCAAAGAGTTGTCTCCACTTTGCCTGTACCAGGTAAGGCACTTGGGTTTGGTTACTGTAGAGTGTTGGTCTTATGTTTGACTTTCAATAATTGTTATGTGTATTACACTTAATTTTAGCTACAGAACAAATTATTATTTTAAGACATGTAAACATTGCAAAGAGTTGTCTCCACTTAGTCTGTACCTCTATTTAGAGTTTTGTATATCATTAGGTTGTAACATTTTGGAAAACCTTGGTTTCCTAATGTATTCAAAGGTGTTTTTAACAAATAAAGAGATGTTCTTTAATCTTTTTTTTGCATCAGAAATGAAGATCAGGTCCTGTGCTTATAAACCTTATAGACTACGGTATATAAATTGTCTCCACTCATGTATTGAGGTGTTTTTAGTTTTGATACATGATTAACAAATTATTCAAAACAAGTCCATTACTAATGGACACAGTATAATCATGTTTTAACTCTTGTTTAATCAGTGGCTACAATGTGTCACATATAATGGTGACAAATGATGTAGGTTGACAGAGAAGAAACCTGACATATCAGTCGTGGATCAGATTCTAATTTAAGTTTTGTGTTAGTCGGGTTCATCATGACAGTGTGTTGCATACGATAACTAGGTCACCACAACCTACTTTTCATCCATTACTGCACATTAAAGGAAATCTTGTTCAGGCCTCATCTTCCTTTTCAAGTCATATAGGGTTGTCAAAACTTGCATACCATAACTAGGTCACTGCGACCTACTTTTGACAGCTGTATCACTGGTCCTCTTGTTGTTGGGTGGTTTTTTTTTTGGGAGGGTGGGGGGTATGTTTTATGATTTTTATTTTTATTTAGTTTTTATTCATTTTTATTTTAGCAGTGACATTAGTTTGAAAATGTTACATGGCTGAACAGAGTAACACTGTCTTGACAAGCTTTGGGACACCAAAGAAGACGATTTAGACAGCGGTAGTTTTCAACACAAGCAGACTGCCAACTCTGAAGAATGATCAAGTATGTAGCTTGAACACTTAAAAACACAATGTTATTTTATTTGGTAGATCTCACTCGAATAGTTGACATTGCTGTATTTTAAACTGTCAGACTTAAATTAATACATACTGTAAACCGTGAAAACAAATGCGTGAGTATAAATTTTGCGTCGTTCGCGTCCAACCTTATGTCGCGAAATTAATATGCACACACTATTTTCCAGTTTGAAGTATGAAGTGTGCTTAAAGGTTGTTTTTTAAAAATATTTTATGGAGAATAAAATTCACAAAAAGAACCCACTCAACAGGCAAAGCCTATACATGAACTCTCCTTGATGGCGACTAATCGTCAATTGTTTTATGTAGCTTCATTCGATGGTGACTAATCGTTTACGGTTTTATTAAAGGATGTTAACAGTTAACAACTGAAGCTGTGAGTTGTGATTCTAATACAGGTGAGGTGGGTAGGGCCTAATCCCCTCTATAGGCTCTGGATCAGGCATAATTGCTTGATGTAGGATAACAGAATATTGATTTACAGACAGTAACGTTTATAACAATTACAGTGAGCTGTCTTTATCCACTTTTATTTTTTGGAGCTGTCAACAGTCGTTCACGAAATTTATACGTCACGAACATCTGCTAAGGTATACATTCGTGAAAAAAACATGTTGCAGTATTAATACGGTTTACAGTAGTATCTACCATCTTGAAGGAAATCACAAAGCTGACGTTCAGTTACCTTTATGAAATCACTGCAGACTTGTTCCAGAGTGGACTTGACAGTCTTGACCTGGTCGACTGGCAGATCAAATAACGACTTGAACTCTTCCGTTTCCTGCAGTCCAAAGTTTGCAAACATAGGACTCGTCTCTATGGTTATAAAAGGCGTCACATCTGCAGTTATCATACACATTTTGATATTAAAAAATATAGGTTCAAAATGAGATATTGTACGTTGGAAACTTGGTTCACTGGTGATGTGGGGTTTTTAATTCTAAAGTTGAATGCATAAATGTTCAAGCATAATATTATATTCAATATATATCTTGGGTTCTATTCATATTTAAAATATTAAAAACTAATTTGTGATAATTGTAATTTCAAAATTTAGCTGTTGATAATTTCTAGAGTTGACTATTTTATTTATATTTCTTTAGCAGTTAATCAGAATGGAGCAACACTGACAAATTATGTGACGTAACAGAAGACTTGATCCAGACAGCGGTAGTTGTCAACACAACCGGACTACAACTCTGAACCATGATCAAGTAACCAATAAACATGGATCATGTATCACCTTTTTGTTTTCTAGTAAAGTCTAGTGCTTTCTTAAACAAAACAAACACAATAAGGAGTGAAACCCTTCATATGTAACATGCTGGGGGTTTTTCTGAGGGGAGGGGGGGGGGGGTTGTTTGGGTATGTTAATGCTTTATGATTAGGGAATTAAGACAATAGGTACAACCTAAACATTAAGTAAGGACCAACATTCATACAGCACACGTATTAAATACAACACAATTCACACAGGATGCATGGACTAATGATAACAATGCATCCACCCACAAATAATGGCCCAGCACCTCATACTTGAGCTGGACAAAATACCAGCTCCAAGTAGACAATTGCAATTGCTTAGAAGGGGTCTGGCAAAAGAATACCGCCCCCTCTACCCAATCTCAAATGCATGCTGCTGATGTGGTTACCAGGCCAGATGAACATCAGATGGGAAAGATGGAAGAGGAGGATGGAAAGAAAGACGAGGACAGAACAGATGACAGAAGAATAACAATGGATGCTTGCCGACCCTACCTCCCGGACTCGCAAACGAGTCTCCCCTGGGTTGTCATGCCACGATCTGAACAGATCAGGTCCTTTTAAGGGCTGCTATGGGCAACCTAGGGAGACACCTCAGCACCAACTAGATGCCAGTAACGGGCTACACTCAGCACACTCAAATTCAAAACATATGTAGCTCCCTCGTCGGTCCGAGGTTGTGCCTATGACAGACTTGCTTGAACAGTTCTTTGATGGAAGCATGCCAAACATTACACACACAGTAACTCCTTTATATTTCAACAGTCCGTTAAAAAACGTGTCAAAATTCCTTCGTTAAACTGCACATTTAGATATTTTTTTTTTTTTTTTTTTTTTTTAGCAGTTACATCAGAACGGAGCACCATTGTGTGACATAAAAGAAGACTTGATCCAGACAGTGGTAGTTTTCAACACAACTGGACTACAACTCTAAAGCATAATCAAGTAACCAATAAACATGGATCAAGTATAACCTTTTTGTTTTACAGTGAAGTCTAGTGCTTTCTTAAACAAAACAAACACAATAAGGGGTGAAACCCTTCATATGTATCATGCTGGGTTAGTACAATTTCTCCTTTCCTTGTATTTCTTTAAATTCAAAAGAAGGTGGGTGAGGCCTTTTTTCTTTTGGGTATGTTGTTGATTTACGATTATGGAATTAGGGCAATAGGTACAACCTAAACATTAAGTAAGGACCAACATTCATACAGCACACATATCTAATACAACAATTCACACAGGATGCATTGACTAATGATAACAATGCATCCACCCACAAATAATGGCCCAGTAACACATACTTGAGCTGGACAAAAGAATACCATCTCCAAGTACACAATTGCAATTGCGCAGAAGGGGTTAGGCAAAAAAAAATACCCCCTCTACCCAATCTCAAATACTTGAAGCTGGTGTGTTTGTGACCAGACCGGATCAACATCAGAAGGGAAAGATGGAAGAGGAGGATAGAAAAAAAGATGAGGACAGAACAAATGACAGAAGAATAACAATGAGAGCTTGCCGACCCTACCTCCTGGACTCGTAAACAATTGCAAACGAGTCTCCCCTGGATTGTCATGCCACGATCTGAACAGATCAGGTCCTTTTAAGGGCTGCTATGGGCAACCTAGGGAGACACCTCAGCACCAACTAGGTCCCAGTAACGAGTTGCTCTTGGCACACTCAAATTGAAAACATATGTAGCTCACTCAGAGATTGTGCCCATGACAGGTGTGCTTGAACGATTCTCTGATGGAAGCATGCCAAAAATTTGACAAACCCATAACTCCCTATAAATATTTTGATGTACTGTTGAATATGCACAGGACTTCCTTCATTAAACTGCTCAGTTTTGTTGTTTTATTTATTTATTTTTATTTCTTGCAGTTACATCAGAATGGAGCAACACTGACAAGTTATGTGAAATAAAAGAAGACTTGATCCAGACACCAGTAGTTTTCAACATAAACTAGTTTATATCATTGATCAAATTATTTTAAAATTTATATTACATTTTCAAAGAGTTGTCTCCACTTTGCCTGTACCAGTTACGGTACTTGTGTTTGGTTACTGTAGAGTGTGGGTCTTGTATTTGAAAAGTGTATCACTGGTCCTCTTTGTTGTTTGGTTTGGTTTTGGGTGTTTTTTTTAGTGGGTATGTTTTATGATTTTTATTTTTATTTAGTTTTTATTCATTTTTATATTAGTAGTTAAATTATATTACTTGCTGAATGGAGTATCAATGTCTGTTTTTATTTTTTATCAGTTTGAAAATGTTACATGGCTGAACAGAGTAACACTGTCTTGACAAGCTTTGGGACACCAAAGAAGACGATTTAGACAGCGGTAGTTTTCAACACAACCAGACTGCAACTCTGAAGAATGATCAAGTATGTAGCTTGAACACTTAAGAATACAATGTTATTTTATTTGGTAGATCTCACTCGAATAGTTGACATTGCTGTATTTTAATCTGTCATACTTTAATTAATACATAGTGACAAGAAAGTATTTTTGACTAAGTGTTCAAGATTTTTTATATATATTATTATTACTTTCTTTTTCTTTCTCTTTTCCTTGCCTTGTTTTGAAATATTATGTTTGTGTGTGTTATATTTGACTCAATGTTGCAAAATCACATAAAAAATGTCGCGAAAATCTGGGACATCGCGCATACCCTCTGAAAGAATTTGAAATTACAGTTAAACAGCACACATAAAAACACTTTGTGATATTTTAATCCATCAGTTGTAACATGTTTATGATGCTAATAAAGTACTTAAAAAATGGCGCATGTAAAAAATATTAATAACATTTTAATGTCATCACCAACATTTCTGATTTACACGCCACCTGCTCACATTAAAAACAAAGACAGCAACAACAAGATGGAACTATTTTTAGTTGTGTGTAGGTAACACACCATGTACTGATTGAGTAGCAGAGTACTTAAATGTCAATACTGCATCCAAATTGAGTATTTTACTCCGTAAATATTTTTGGTAACTTTCATTTCTTGTGTCTGAAGTGACGTTGAAATTTTTTAAATCCGATTTTCCGTAATAATTAAAAACAAGTAGGGCCTATTTTGCCACAGATTAAGTCACCCTTATCGGCGGAGGGATAATCGTGTACTTTTCTCGGCCACATGTTTGCATTTGTTCATAGTTTCCAACGGATTGCATTTGTGACGTTGGTATTTCCAGGTGAAACTGCTCATCTCTGCTTTACAAAACTTGTCAAAAGGTAAGATTTGATTGTAAAAAGTATTTCTATAATTCTCTGATGATATTTATGTGTATTTAACCTATTTTATTGTTTGTTTTCATTAATCCCCTGGCTAAGGTATGTTGGACTATCGATCATGTCGAGCATTACTATAAGTAAAGTTCTATCCAAATCGCAATTTAAATGTACACTGAAATTCGATTACAGCTACAATCATTCAGCTTTCTGTTTAGTAGAAATATACCTTGCATCTGGATTTATGATTTATGTGTCTGTGTAGTCACCGAAATGTTAGATGTAGTCAGCATTTATTCTAAAAAGCAAATTATTGCTCGATCATAAGGAGAAGAAAGAAGCAACTCTAAAAATCAAGACTCCTCTTAAGGTAGCTCTTTTTAAAACAACAGAATGTGAGGCATATACTAGAGGATAACAGGACACCTGCTGCGAAGAGAAAGGCGTTGTCAAGGGCAAAGCGTTTATTTCCTTCCAGCCCAAGAACATTTGTGAGAAAGCTTAACGACGTGATACTATCTGCAACACCAAGGAAACGGGCACTTTTTAGCTTTAGCTGAAAGCTGAAAACTGCTAAGAAGTTTAAACATCAACTTGGGAATCAACTGCTGAAGAAAGCGCACAAAAGCCAATCAGGTTAGGCGTAATGTTTTGGTACCGGTGTGCCATAAATACCGTTCCATTCGAACAAGCAGCAGACTTCTTGGTGTGCACCGGAAGACTGTGGCCAAAATAATGAATACATGCAGCCTGTCACTAAGAAGGAAAAAGCAGAAGAAATTGGAGAGAGAAACAGCTGCTTTCTTTGAAGAAGTTTCCTGTCCCCTGCCAGACAAAAAGCTGGTTTCTAAAAAAACTGGCAAGTGTGCATCTGTTCTGTCTATGCCACTAACAGACTTGCATACCAAGTTCGTGGAAGAGAGTGGTGAAAACATCAGTTTTTCTCACTTCGCCAAGTGTCGGCCCTCCAATGTGCGACCCATGCGTCAAGCTACATTGAGACAATCCTTGTGCGAATATTGCACAAATGTGGAACTCAAGCTTCGCACAATCAACAAACTTGCCATCAGAGTAGACAACAGTTGTCGTATTCGGCATGTGTACCATGCAGTGGACATTATCACATGTGGCAGAGAAAACGGGGCATGGCAGAAACCATGTGCATACAGGGAGTGTAGCACCTGCAGCATTGACAAGTTAGATAACCACCTGCAGCCACTTCTACATCAACAGGGTCAGCTGCCATCGACTAAGTGGGAGTGTCAAGCTAACATTGTCAACGGAAAAAGGGTAATTTTTCTTAATTCTTTGAATTGCTGACAGTAACTAAGCAATGATACTATTAAATGTTTATTTTCAGTGCAAAATTATTTTAGATGATTTATTGGGGATGAATGTGGCTTTGTGATAAATTGCAACCTTCAGTGATCTGGTTTCCAATTCCAACTGGTACGTTAAAGGAAATGATATGTACAATATGTTGTTTTATGATGTAGTCTTAAGGTTAAATGCATATACAAATTCCATTGTTCTGTATCAGAATTAGGCAAGGGGTGTAGAAAGTACTTGCCCGCTCGACAAATGCAAGTAAAAATTCTGATGAACGAGTTAAAAAATGCAACTACCAGTCAGATTGTCTGGGTTTTTTAAATTTCATTTGCCACATGAAGTTGATCACAAAGGTATTGTTACATTTATTATTGGTTATTATAATTAATTGTGTATTTCTTTAAATTTTTGACATTTTCATTGTTCTCTGAGTAAACTATTGATAGAAATGTTCTGATATTTCAGGTAACAACGCGGAAGATGTTGATAAGGAAGCAGGGGACAATGGAGGAACTATCAAAAGAACTGAGGGCAGAGGTCACCTTCCTTGCTGGCCACCTCTTCAGAGCTGATTGGCAGCATCGTCAGTTCGAATCGATGAGGAAAACAACACCCTTTCCGCGAACCACAGTTGGCATGGTTCTTGACTTTGCGAAAAACTTTACTTGCTCACATCAGGATGAAGTCCAAGCAGCGCACTGGTATCATGAGCAAGTAACAGTTCATCCCATAGTCACGTACGATGCCTGCCCGTTCTGTGAGGAGACCATGTCAGAGTCCCTGGTGTTTATAAGCGACGATAGACACCATGACTTCAATGCAGTCTTCCACTTGACCAAAGTCGCCATTGACCACCTACGCAAAACCCGGGGATTGGAGCTGGAGCACATCATCCAATGGACAGATGGCTGCGCTAGCCAGTATAAATCGAAGGGCCCTTTTTTGGACATCTCTTGTACTCCGGGATACTTCGGATGTAAATTCAAATGTAATTTTTTTGGATCGCGCCATGACAAAGGGCCTTCTGATGGAGAAAGTGCCGTGGTGAAACACCACGCAGCCACCACTGTCACAGCTGGCTTGCACTTAATCACCAGTGCGAATGATCGTTTTGATTATTGTGTTCAGAGTTCACTGAACAAACAGCCAGAAGGTGGATGCAAACATTTTTGCAAGATCTTTCGGATATCGGGAGAGACCGGAACCGGGCAGTAAAGACACTGAAGGGGACCCGTTCACTCCACTGTGTTAAGTGTGTGGAGCACAATGTGTTAATCACACGTCATCTTTCCTGCTTCTGTGTTCCTTGTCGGTCTGGTTTGGGTTTATGCCTGAACACTAACACGACTGGACCATTGGAAACTCACACCCTTCAGACTGCTGCTGTTCCAAGACAGGCTGCAACTACAAGCAGAACTTCCAGCAAATGTGAAGTAGCTCAACAAATGGTCGTCACTCCACGAGAACCTACACCAGTTGATCCCTCTCCTCACCAAATAGAAAAAACCAATCCTACCCAGACTCCGAAGGTGGGAGATTTTGTAAAAGTGGTCCTCAAAGGTCGCCAAAGGGTTGTATCTTTTTATGCCAAAGTGTTGGATATTGAATGTGCAACTGGTGACCTCAAATTAAATTATTTAAAAATGAAACCTGAAATGAACCAGTACATTTGGGCAGACTGCTTGGCTGGCAGCAGACCAGGTGCAGGAAATTGTTCAGCCCCCTGTACTTGTACCAGGTCGTGGCATTGCCTTTGTTTTCAAAGAATGAATGTAGTGTACTTTAATATGATGGATTTTCATTTAAGTGTTTTGTTTATGCAAATAAGATTTTTCTTTTCTAGTTTTGAGTAGCTATGTTATGAACTGATAGGTATAATATCCCCCCCCCATATTATTTTTAATTAGGGTTGCCAAATTTAATACGAGTCACTGTTAATATTTGTATTATATATTAAAATCTTGCTTGCAGTTCAATTACTATAATTTGCAATTTTTATATATATATGGACTTTTTTTTTTAGCAAAACTGAGTTTTGATTGGACAGTTTTGTTTATGTAATTATGTTGTTGTGTTTTTTTTTCATTATTAAAGCATAAATAAAAAGAACTTGGTATTTACATTGCTGTGTTTCTGCTTATTTGAGTAATATTATTGTTCGTGACATTTCAAGAGCATGTTTAATGTTTAGTACTAATATTGGTTTGCATGTGACATTGGTGATCACAATACATCATTCTGAATTAATTAAAACATTTAATTATAAATTCTTTTCATTCTGATCACATATGTTTCCCAGCAGAGAAATATTAATATTATGAACAAAGCAGAACTAAATATATACTCATTATGTTCCTAACAAAACTGAAAGAAAATTTCTTTAGCAAAATTTGCCGATACGTAATTTGTCAAATAAATTTTCTTAATTACTTTGTTAACTTTTGGTCATCATAACAACTGCATTAAGCTATTACTACTTAAAACTTTTGCATGTGTTAAGAGAGAGAAAATTAAATTGGTTGAATTAAACAAATCCTAGTTTTTACCAAATTTGGTTTCCATGTTACACAAGTGATATTAAAGGGACATACCCTAGTTTCAGTTCTGAAAATTAACATTAAGTTTAGTTTAATTTACAAACCTGTAACACATTTTGATAAAGTTACAATTGAGTGAAACATGAGTCTTTGACTTTGAAATGGTGAAATACCCTCTAAAATAGAATAAAACTCGACTACATTTCACAGCCTTGTTACTGTTACTTCTCAGAGGCACGTACCTTTTAAAAAATATGAGAAATGCATTTTGTGATATTAAAAAACATCAAGATGACCAAAAACACTTTGTATGTACGGAAATGGATACTTTAAACAATACAATTTAAGTAAAGTATGATTTCAGTTATCAGAAAACGCCTCTAATAGTAAAAACTATGTCTTAGTGTTTAAAAACTAGGGTATGTCCCTTTAAGATTTATAATACATTTATCTCCCTGTTATATGATGATTTGAATTTGGAGTGTGTTTTGTTTTAAATTATCATAAATGAGACATCTTGACCTTCACAAATACACCTCTCTTGTTGCTTTTTGAACCTTTTCACATTTGAGACCTATGTCACACTTTGGAGAATGACCCATATATAGAATAATTGAAAATATATAACATTTATTATCACAATAAAATTTGGAATGGTGATAAAGCAAGTGTAGCTGAACCCATTTAAACAAGAATAAAGCTCAACTAATAATAAGTATAAAGTATACTGACTTAAAAATAAAAATTTTAGCAGATTTTCTCCATCACATAAAAGGTTATGATCATTCTGATTCGAAATATTGTTCATGGGTGATGTATTACTTTAAAATAATTAAACTGACAACTGTTGTATACCTGCATGATTCAAAATCAAAATTGTTATTATTTTTTTAGCTTTAAAGTTAATTTGCGATGGTAATGTATCATGTCCAACTTAGTGCACAAATTCAGTCCTATACACAGAATAATTTCTTGTATTGATTGTACATTTCCTCCAACAAACAATCTTCTACAGACCACACTCTGCCATTAGTTGTACACTTATTGAAGCCCAAGTGTATTACATACTCTGCAGATATTACATCCTCATCATCTACTGTTGGCCATCTATAAACACCTTTTTTCACACCACACTTTGGCATAAAATTAACCCAGGCTGCATTGTTTTTAGAAATTTTCAAGAATTTAACCTATCGTATATTTGTGATGATATCTCTTAGTTATTGGCATATTGAAACAGATTTATACACACATATGCTGTAATGGACTAGCTATTTAATGACAGGTTTTTTTCTCTCCAAATATTTAATATTAAGCCCGGGATGGGCATGCTTGAAGCCTTAGTTGTATATAAACACGATCAAAATCTACTGACTGACTGACAGAACAAATTATTATTTTAGACTTCACTGTAAACATTGCAAAGAGTTGTCTCCACTTTGCCTGTACTAATTAGTTACTCAGGTTTGATTACTGTAGAGTGTTTGACTTTCAATGATTGTTACGTGTATTACACTTAATTTTAGCTACATTTCAAACTAATATTTTAGACTTCACTGTAAACATTGCAAAGAGTTGTCTCCACTTTGTCTGTACTAGTTACGGCACTTGGGTTTGGTTACTATAGAGTGTTGGTCTTATGTTTGACTTTCAATGATTGTTATGTGTATTACACTTAGTTTTAGCTACAGAACAAACTATTATTTTAGACTTCACTGTAAACATTGCAAAAAGTTGTCTCCACTTAGTCTGTACCTCTCTTTTGGTGTTTTATGCTTTTAAGAAGAGTTTTGTATATCATTAGGTTGTCACATTTTGGAAAAGCTTGGTTTCCTAATGTAATCAAAGGTGTTTTTAACAAATAAAAAGATGTTCTTTAATCTTTTTTTGCATCAGAAATCAGATCAGGCTCCGTGTTTAGACTTTTAACATAATGCTGTTTGAATTTTGTTGCCATGACGTTAAAGTCTAGACAAATAATATATACACCGCCTTTACAAAAACGAAACTAATTGATTCATTCGATGAAGATGGAAATAACAAAAATGTATCAATTTACAAATATTGTTATTGTTTTTCATATACATACAATATTTAAAATATTAAAAATGTGTGATAATCATAATTTCAAAATTTAGCTGTTGATAATTGCTAAGAGTTGACTTAGACAGGGTCAAGTGTCACCTTTTTGTTTTACAGTGAAGTCTAGTGCTTTCTTAAAGAAAACAAACACAATAAGTGGTGACACCCTTCAAATGTAACTAGCTAGGTTAATTCCCCATTCCTTGTACAACCTAAACATTAAGTAAAGACCAACAATCATACAGCGCGCATATTAAATACAACACAATTCACACAGGATACATTGACTAATGATAACAATGCATCCACCCACAAATAATGGCCCAGCACCTCGTACTTAATAAGGAGCCGAACAAAAGAATAGCGTCTCCAAGTACACAATTGCAATCACCCAGAGGGGGTCGGGCAAAAGAGTACCGCCCCTTCTACCCAATCCCAATACTTGAAGCTGATGTGTTTGTGACCAGGCCAGATGAACATCAGATGGGAAAGATGGAAGAGGAGGATGGAAAAAAAGATGAGGATGGAACAAATGACAGAAGAACAACAATGGATGCCTGCCCACCCTAATTCCCGGTCTCACAAACAATGGGTTGTCATGCCACGATCTGAACAGATCAGGTCCATTTAAGGACCACTATGGGCAACCTAGGGAGACACCTCAGCACCAACGAGTCCCATTAACGAGTTAGACTCAGCACAGTTAAATTCAAAACATATGTAGTTCACTCTTTTGAGGTTGTGCCCACAACAGCATGCTTGAACAGTTCTTTGATGGAAGCATGCCATAAATTATCCATAGCTCACTCTATATATTTTTTAAAACCTAAACAGTTGATAAGACTACTATATAAATTGTTTTCACTTAAACTCTATCATGTATTGAGGTGTTTTTATTTTGGATACATGATTATGATCTTTAAATTAACTAATTATTCAAAACATGTCCTTTACTAATGGACACAGTATAATTCTGTTATAAAATGTTCATTAACACTGAACAACACTGTTTAATCAGTAGTTACAATGTGTTAAATATAATGGTGACAAAAGATGTAGATTGACAGAGAAGAAACCTGACCGATATCATTCATAGATAACAGATTCTAATTTAAGTCTTGTATTAGTCGGGTTGGTCAATGTTTGATTCTTTGGATCATAAATGTAGTGGTTGATAATTTCAACAGTTGTCACCACTTAGACTGTATATACACTTATCTCTGTCAGGTTGTATTATAGCATGGCTTTATCTGTAATGTTCGTTTGCGGGGCACATCTTCTTTATCAAGTTGTATAGGATCATTAAGCCTTTCAGTCAAGTCGAATTGGGTTGATAGGCAGAAGAAACCTGACAGATATCGGTTGTGGAGCACAGAATCTAATTTAAGTCTTGTATTAGTTGGGATGGTCAATGTTTTATAGGTTATATTAAATATAATGTTAGTCTTTTTATTGTTACTGCTTTATTTAATTTGGTTAAGTTGTAGAAGCATCACTAGGATCTATGGATTTTTATACCCTCTTTATGCTCAGAGGCTATAAAAACCGTAAACTCTTTATGCTCAGAAGTTATAAAAACCGTAAACTCTTTATGCTCTTGTACAGAGCTATAAAAACTGTAAA
>JAECMU010131463.1:0-11348 GCA_016106625.1 Dracogyra subfuscus
TACAAAGTGGCGATAACTTTCATTATTTTGCTGGTAAAATATCCTTTAAATTAACAACCAAATTGTAATTTAATGTCATTTTGTAAAAGACACTATCAGGGTGATTGTTATGCCATGGTACGATATGATTTTCAGTTATGGTACAAAATGACCAAGGTACGAAATGACTAGGGTACAAAATGACGTTTTGTAATGGTACGAAATGACCAGGGTACGAAATGACTTATTGCAATGGTACGAAATGACCAGGGTACGAAATGACTATGGTACGAAATGACTAGCAACCAGTGATATCAACGGAATATTGCATAAAAGACGAAGGCTAAGGTCTGAATAATCAGTGATAATCAGCCATGCAGTGGATTAACAAGTGATACTGCATTTTAATACTTAAAATCTCATGGGGTTTATTTTGATGGAATGAACCGAACTCCACAGAATAAAATGAACCTTTTATCCCATATTGCCTCATTCTGTCTTCTGCAGGCCTCAGAGAATTGAAAATCTGCATGACCCCTTTATCGGTTACACAGTAATAAATCCATGTAACCCATTCTCTTTTTGCATAAGATCCATGTAAATGGTGCTAGTAATTTTGCATAAAAAGAAAAAAGGTTACGCAAAATTAGATTTGTGAGAGCAACGCATGAACAAAATGATCATTCTTGCAATTTTCAGATGCCTGTTCTGTGCTATTTTTCCCTACAAAAGCACCCTTGTGGATTAAATTTTACACAGAATATTCAAAATGTTTAATTTTTGAAAGGCAAAACATAGCAATATTATTGGATGACAAAATATTAACATGTTGGTTTTATAGAACAAAATGTTTTAAAAGTCGTCACAAATACTTGAGATAACTATCGTAAACTAATTTTAACAAATATTAAAACAAAAAAATTAGGAGCAAAATATGGAAGACTTGCCAATGGTGTATATAAAAAAAAACACCTTGTAACAAATGTGTAAAGGTATAGCAAGTTTCATTTATAAGACCATGTTAAAATTACCAATTGCTTAACATCCAATAGCTAATCCTGGATAATGCATATAAAAGATCCCTTACAATAAATGAAAATGTAGTGGGTTTCCTCTATACGAGGAATGTTGAACATCAGTAGCCAATTATGAATAAATGAATGTACTTTAGTGATGTTGTTAAACAAAACAAACTAACTTTTTTCCATAGAAATATTTGTAAAAATGAGGTAAAAATTATCAAAGCAAGCAAGATTAAACTTAACCCATTCATAAACATGGCACATTTCTTAACAGATTTTGTCTATGATTTTCGAAGACTTAATTTGAAAGAAAAAACTATTAAAAATTATTTTTGTCTGTCGTCAGCTTTACTGTTATCTGGTTAAGTAATTGGAAGTCACATGGTATCTGCTGGCAAGACTTAACAAATACTTGCTCATGATATATATAGTCCTTATACATTTTAATATTTAAAATCTTTATGGCTCAACTTAAAACACTATTGCAAGACATCAGAATGAGTTTTCCCCAAATGTTCTCTGTTAACATTAATTCGCAGGAGCTACCAGTTTGTAATTTGCCTTAAAATATTTAAAATCCTTTTTATATATTATTATAACTTAATAAAAAAAATGTCTTGTGCACTACAACAGCTTGCTCTGAATGTGCACGTAAAGCCCTATGACCTGACCTGACCTGACAATAATAAAAATACATGTTTTATTGAACAACATAATGTTTTGATAAAACACTAACAGTTTTGTTATGACTAAATGTTTCTCTCAGGGAAACATATCACTTATTTTTAAATATTTAGAACTTATACATACTACAATTCTTGACACAAGTGTAGGAAACTTTACTACATATCTGGCAGTTCAGTGCTCATTTAAAATATAGAAATACAAATAAATAGATAACTATTTGGATAACAATTGTCTTTATAAATATTGATATGCTTTAGAACAAAATGCTTATGCTCACTGAAACTGGTCTTTCTATGCTTATTTGACTTCATATGTAACTTTTGCAAATGAAATAAAACCTTACTGTACTGCAAATTTCTCATATCAAGTACACAATATCCCACAACAAGGGAATAGTACAGTTTCTCATTTCATCAATTTTATGTCTTTTTTCTTTTCTTCTACTTTAACAGAAACCAATACTGCTTCATGGCCATGAAAGGTCAATAACACAACTCAAATATAACCGAGAAGGAGACCTTATATTCTCATGTGCTAAAGATCTTCAGCCGAATGTCTGGTTTTCATTGAATGGTGAAAGACTTGGTTCATTTGTCGGGCACAATGGAGCTGTATGGTGCATTGATGTAAACTGTATCCTTTTAGGCTGACAATAAACATGCACAGTTGGCATGAAGTACTGCATAAACATAGGAAGGGTCTAAGAGATGTTCAAACATATATTGTAATATAAAATTTGTATATATCAAGGTCACAATGAAATGATAAAATTAAAACCTATATTTATGGTAGGCCATTAAAAATGGTTGGTAAATAATGTTTGCTTAGGTATGTATATTCCACAATTGCAGAGTTGTAAACTTTATAATCAGAAAATATCAAATTAAAAACAGTTGACCCTTCCTATGTATTTGACAATTAATTCTGTATTTTATACAACAGAAAAAACAGAACAAGTTGTAAATTTTAAATCATTTTTTATTTACAACCACTATATGAATATTTTGCGACAAAGATACAACTTGCATATCCTTGTGTTAAGTGTTCACTTACTGTAAGTGTTGAGTGAAACATGTTTGCGATTGCTCTGCTTCAAATCATGCACAATCGCCAAACTTCATAACTAAGTGTAAGGAACTAAGCTATTTGGACTTGGGATAAAATATCAATCACATCGACTGCGGCCGATATTGTGATTGATAATGCCCAGATAAAATTTTGCAAGGGTAAACAAGCTATATCTTTATGAGGTGGTAACAGGATGGGGAGGTGGTGGGCAATTTATAATAATATAGCTTAATTAACTGCCAGAGGTGTACTAAATGAAAAAATTGTCAATGGTCAAACACATGTATGTATTATTACGCCTGCCTGCCCATATTAGGCGTGTGAAGCTGTATACCTACACTGACCATTTTATTTTTTGTGTGTTCACAGTAACACTGACCTATAGTTATTTAGTTGTTTTTTCTTGTATAAACCATACTCAATACAATACATTGAGCAAACAATTTATTTACATGAGTTGAACATTTTGTTGTAGCATTTATTCAAGTTCTATAGATTTTTTTCCCTTAACTGAAAATCAGGGGACACAACAAAAGTTCTGACAGGTTCAGCAGACAACACATGTAAATTATGGGATTGTCAAACTGGTAAGTTTTTGAAACTTGAGATTGTTAGATATGATTTATAAAAATGTGGTATGTGCTGTCTTTTTGACAGAATATTAAAAACGGTTCTAGGTAATGAACAGCCATGGACTTTGGTTAATATCAAATTGTAAGAGCCCTGTGTTATTTAATAATCATCAATTAAACAATGTCCCGAGGTTTTCTTAAACAATTCATAGGTTTTTCTTTTTGTCCTTTAGTAAAATTTATGATTAACCACAATGTCACTATGTGGTATGTGTGGGTTTTTTAAAAGAATATTTATTTTAAAAAATGTGTTAGCAAAGTGTATGAGCTCTGTATGTTATTCATTAACCATCAGTTAAACAATGTGAAGAGGTGTTCTTAAACATACTGGTAATCCATAGTTTTTCTTTCTTTCAGGTAAACAGATAGTTTCACTTGAAACGAAGACGGCAGTAAGAGCATGTGGCTTTTCATATGGTGGCAAGTTGGTGATGTACACCACAGACAAAACAATGGGTTTTCCCTGTGAAATTAACATCTTTGATATTACTGATCATTCACAGATTGGTAAGATGTTTTTGAAACTAAAATTTATAGTTATTTATTTTTGGAGGTTCTACTGTCCGAACCAAAATGTTAACAACTACAAAAAATTGCTCTCCTACCTTTATTTTTCATTAGGTTTTACTCACATTTTGTCCAGACAGAAATCTAGGAAAAACCATTGCAATGACACAGATTCCACATACTAGATGATAACCATGTCACCAATATTGGCTTCGCTAAGATCGCCTAGGACAAAAAGCATGTAATTTTTTGCCCGCTGCCATTTTGACTTTTTTATGAAATATTCTCCAAGAGGGGTGAAAGGATATGACTTAATCCAGCAACGTCATATAACATGTTATTATATAAAAGCAAATGTGACGACGTCATATTAATTCTTTACATAATTTTTTGTTTGTTTAAATATACCACTAAAAATCATTGATTGCATATTAATTATGTCACATATTTCAGAGGCTTTCACCCCTCTTGAAGAATATTCCATAAAAAAGCAAAATGGCAGACGGCTGAAAAATGCACATATTTTGCCCTATGCTATTTCAACAAAGTCTATACTGGTGACATTGTTACAGTCTCATACGTGGAAACTGTGTTACTGTAATGTTTTTTCTTAAATTTCTGTCAGGACAAAATGTGAGTGAAACGTAACAAAAAATAAAGGTAGGAGAGCAATTTTTTGTAGTTGTTAACATTTTGGTTCAGATGCATTTTTGTGTTCAAAGATGTAATAACAAAAATTTGTTTTACCATTAAATGATTTCATGCTGGTTTGTCAAATAAGAATGGATGTAGATCTGTGGTTGAGCACTCAAGTTTGATTGATTGCAGGATTGATTACCATCAGAGACTTGTTGTCGTCCTATCCCAACCAGTGGTCCATGACTGATGTACGACTATCCTCATTGTTGCTTCTTTTTTGTCGGTTGGCAGCACATTTTCTCTCTCATTCTCCCAACCAGTAACTGTAGTTTAAAATGTTCTGAGGAGGCATTAAGTAAATAATCCTTTCTTTGTCAGACAGCGCTGGTTAATTCATGTACATTCTATATCCAGACATCCCAATATTTTTGTCCTAAGTTGATGTCATTGGCCAACATATTGAGGTAAGTTCCGCAACTAATACTTAAATAGTCACATCAGTACATATTTAATCTGAGCAGGTGGTTTTGTTTATGACTGTTAAGTTTGTAGATGTCTTGTAATATATAAGTAAATTATTGTAGTTTCTGGTGAACCAATGATGAAAATACTCGTTGATGGATCAAAAGTTACCTCTGCTGTATGGGGACCGTATGAAGAAACCATCATCACAGCTCATGAAAATGGTGATGTATCAACATATGAACTGAAGGTAGATATATTACATCTTCATTGTTATCTAACGAGTGCTTGATTGAACACTTGGAACTATTCTTAAAATTGCACCAGTTGATCAAATTGGAACAGAAGCCGAGTAATGGTTGTTGAAAATATCTTTATCATTTATTTTTAGAGAACTGCATGAATAGTGCATGATACTGGATTAGAGATGTTGTGGTGTGCATGGACCGCATGACACTTGATCAGAGATGGACAAATCCACTGGCCCTCAGTACCTTCTAGTGAATGTTTTGTATGGGCTAGTGAAATTATCAAAGCTTCTGTACGGGCTAGTGATGTTGTCAGACATTTGTTCAACACTGCATTTGATACATTATCATCTGCCATCTTTGATTCTGTTCACACCACTTCCATATTGGGAATTATTCAAATCCAATTCTAACTGAATTCTGAATCACTTATTTAGGAATTGCAAAATCATCATGTTCATGGTGATTTTTTTTTAAGGATCCCATAAACATAGAACATCAAAAACATTTCTAGATGATTCTGATGATAATGAAATAAATGTTGAAGCTACAGTATTTTCCTTCCAGTATAAGACAACTAAAATGGGCTTGGTACATGGAATTTAACAGTATATAATGGAATCTGGATCAATTTTCTGTAGCTAATTTTCAGTTATGTAGCCTATTTCCTTTAAAGTTATTCAAAAGTGGTCTATTTAAAAAGACAATTTTATTAGCCAAAGACTAAGTGTTGCAATTTTATTTCATCTAATACCAGTCAAAAGTAACCTTGTCAGGTACCTGTAAAAAAAGAAGGTACTAAGATTTTGTGTTGAACTAGGGTAGTCATAGATGCTCCCCTTTATTTCTGAAATGAATAGCTTACCCCCCCCACCCCCATTTTTTTCTGATTTACTTTACGGGTGAGGGGTGGTAGTATATATATCTGTGGTGTACATGTTGATTGATATGTTGTAGGTAGTAGTTTTAGTCACATTTTATTATTGTCATCTATCTGATTTGATTTGGTGGTTAACAAGTGGATGAAACTTTATGCATGTATGTGGCCTCGCACCACCTTATTGAGTGTAGCATTGTACACACATTGGGTTGGAGTTAATACTGGAATGAAAAATCCACCAGGTGCGACACAAACCAAGTACCTACCAGTCTCAAGTTCCAGGGCTTAACAAAAGTTCTGAATGAAGTGCCAAAATAATGCTTTCAGCAAACAATATTATTAAACTTAGTAAATACTCTTGCTATCTCCACAGATGTTCTGACAAACTATATTCCTTTCAGACTGGTCAAAAGATTAATGGAACTAAAGCCCACACAAAGCAGATAAATGGCCTACAGTTCAACAAGGATTGTTCTTTATTAATAACTGCTTCAAAGGATGCAACAGCTAAGGTGAGATTCAGATCATAATGTTATTTCATTCAATTCTTAGTAGGTTTCAGAGAAAACTCTTTAGTAGATAATTTATTTTTCCTTTCATCTGAAGTGCAAAGTCATTACAAACATATATTGCCCCACCCCCCAAAAAAAGTAATTGAACAGAAAGTTTTGATAAGCTGTAATGTATAATGTAATCTTTAAACATAGATCACAATTTTCGGTTTTTCAGTATATTAATAAAATTATATCCTGATACATTTTTTATCTGTAAAATAAAAAGTTAAATATTTTAGCATTATTTCATATATTGTATTCTCCTGCATAGTTTAATAAAATATTGTTGTTGTTTTTTCCAGTTATATGACACCAAAACATTAGACCACCTGAAGACGTACAAGGCTGATAGACCTGTAAACTCTGCTGCAATCTCACCATTATTTGATCATGTAAATATGCATTTTTGGGGTTCAGCTTTTAAGTCAACCAGTTGCCTCTGGTGAACTGAAAAATGCTTGCACGTAGTGAAATATGCCTCTTCTGGCATATATTTTGCAAAATTTGGATCATGAAATGTTTTTGAGACTGTCAGTACTAAATTAAATTTACATAGAATCGTGAGCACAATGATAAAACAAAATCCATATTGGTTATTATATATTTTTTAATTTGAATATTTAAAAATTGATGTCCAGATGACACAGCTAAGTCAAATGATCAATACAGAACGATGTCAGACCATTTTATGTCTGAAAGTTGCAATTTTCAGCAAGTAACAATTAATTTATAGGAAATGATTCAGATTTGAGCTCATAGTTGGCATTCAGTTATACAAATGCCAGATAGATATTAAATTTTTGTGCAAATATGTACTCTAGTTACTGCTGGTGTTATACACTGGATCAATTCATGTTGGAATAAGACATTTTCTTCATCACACACCAGGCATGTTTATGTTGACAGATGTGTTCACTAGTATTATACATGTTATTTTGAAAGTAGAATTAGTTTGTTTTTGTCTTGCCTTTACAGAAGTAAAAAAGGAGAAATATAGGTGTCAGGTTTTGCATTAAAATAAAAGTTAAAAGTTTTATGTTTAGATCTGTGTCTCACAAACCTAGGTCAATGAAACTTGATTTATAGTTAAACCTGTGGATGTTCACACAGTGCATCAAAACATGTTATGGTAGGGGAGATAACCTATCAGTGTATACCGCAGAACTGACAGCCATCTATGAAGCCATCAACTGGATCATAATTCAAAAATACCCAATGTTATGGTAGGGGAGATATTTAATTATGCAGAATTTATGTTCGTTAGTTTACCTATTCAAGTGTCTGCTTAATATCGTCTTTCTGAACAGGTTGTACTGGGAGGAGGTCAGGAAGCGATGGACGTCACAACAACATCCACAAAAATAGGAAAGTTTGACGCTAAGTTCTACCACTTAGTCTTTGAGGACGAATTTGGAAGAGTTAAAGGTCATTTCGGTCCAATCAACAGTGTTGTGTTTCATCCAGATGGCAAAAGGTAACAGTTCTATGCATAAGTTTGTCACTTATTATTATTCTATAACTGGATAACTTTTCTCTTCTTCTTTTTTTTCCTGCCAAGACTCATTCAGAAAACAAATAAATACAGATGTACTAGATATATTATATTGTTTTTGTTTTCAAGTTGTTTGTTTTTTACACTTTTATTCCAGCTACCTCCAGAATTATTTTTTTATATATATATCCTCGTGGTATGGGTTTTGACGCAGATAAGCAATGATCTCGTGTAGTGTGAAAATAACAATGTTTTTCTTATTATTATTTACAGAAACATAACCTAATGTATATATATCATTAAAATATAAACATTAAAGTCAATATATAGTGAGATTTTTAGTTTTAGTTTTAGCTTACATGTGCATACTGTAATATTGTAACCTGTTTGTTGCGGTATGTATTTTGACGCAGAACGTCCAGATAACTTGTGAATGACCAATATTCAAGAAAAACAACTCAAAACAACTGGAAACAATGTGTGGTGGTCCATAAATTCAATATTAATAATACATGTCAAAAACAACACCATTAAAATACATTTTAACTAGAGTGTCACATGTAAACCATATAGCCCAGTGCAAATATTGTCACTAGTTGCACATTGATAGGGTGGGAGTAAATTTGACAGCCATTCGAGACTTTGTTTATTATTAGTATTATTCAAAACAATGTCCACTTTACATTTCATAGATATTATTTTAAGATGTAATATGCACTTGAACGTCGCAATATAATCGTATGCAGTGCATATTACATAAGGACAGGGGACTCATTCAGACGTCCATAAAAATAGATTGACATAGATTTGATCTAATTGTCTTGTGTTTATTTCAATAGTAGCAGACGACAGTGTTTCGTGCATCAGTTGAATGAAATTCATTGAGAAAATTTGTAGATAGTGGGATGTTTATGTATGTTAAAAAAGTGCCTTACGGAAAATAATACTTTTAATGACATGACATTTTTTATTGTTTATACTTACCGCAAAGTGGCAAATTGTAAATATTGCATTATTCTTATCAATAAAAAATACTTCCGTGAACAAAAGTTTTTGCATTTGACATCGTAGCTTTTCTTTGATGACACACAATTGCTATTTAAAGATAGCGTGCCAAATTACATACCACGTCATAATACCCAGACGATATATAATTTTTGTTAACATTTATATATTGAAAAATAAATTACATTCACCTTTTCATTTCACATAAGTTTGTTTCATATTCCACAAGTACCTCGTCATATTACCATACATTTTAACCAATGTTTTTTGTGGCTTTTTTTCAGTTACTGCAGTGGTGGTGAAGATGGATATGTTAGAGTACACTCCTTTGATCAGTCCTATTTTGACTTGAAGTTTGAATACTGATACAGATTGCTTTAATAGTGAACTGCAACATGACAATTTTAAAACGAAACAAAAAAAGAAAAAAGTCAAAATTGAAATTTAATTTTGTTTTGTTCTTAATTTTATTTTCAAGTAGAAAATATTCTGGCAGTAGAAGTGATCCAGTATGTTTGCTGTATTTTATCTAATAAGTATGAAAAAAAACCCACCAAAAATTAGTATCATGAAAAATTGATGTTTTCTGTTATGTTGAACATGTGAATTTGTACTATACCTACATTATGCCATGGTGACCAAGAAGTTTCTCAAGAATAAATAAATTAATATTAAGCAATTATGTCACTGTGATGAGACAGATATGATGTATATATAGAGAGAAAAACTAATATTGGCCAAGGCCGGAGGCTGATGTTTATTTTTTGATATTTGTCTCATCTCGGTGCCACAATTGTTTTATTAAAAAAATATATAAAAAATTGGTCTAATTACAACAAGTCCGAATTGTGCACTATACAATATAGTAAGTACAAGTATATTTTTTACTATGACTTCATACATAAAACACATCGTCAATGAGACACTACAATTTCCAAATTCTGTCGAGCAAACCATCAAGCGCTCCTTGGTAAAGAGATTCCCTGTTTTACACCTGAAATAGTGCATATCAAGATTTATGGATTCGCAAAACCAGAGTAGTGCAATATGATCACAAATGGAATCGCCCATGACAAGATAACGTAACGTTAACCAGTTGGAAGCCACATAAAATATGTATGAGGTAATAAAGACTCATATTAAATCATATATCTCAAGATCTGATATTCTATCAGTTGTAATATGAGACTTAAACATTGAATTACTCTTAGACATTTGGTCTACAATAAACCATTGATCATGTAATAAAAAGAATTCCACAAGCAAAGTTCATATTTTGAAAGCAGTATGGTTGATCCTCTCTTAATCGAATATCTATAAATCCTACCAGAATCCTTGCCATATCATGCCTCAACCTTGTTTAGTACATGAATAAATGGACGATTCAAATGGTTTACAGATATAACAGAATCATTAACATATTTTGAAAATACTTTTATTAATAGTATTCAATTTTAAGTGTCCAGCAACTGTTAAAAACTGTTTCAAAAATTGCCTCTGGCACAAATTTGGTTGTGGAATAAATGCTTTCTAACCTGCACCACTCTAGATAATCTGCATTAAAAATAATATCTAAAAAAGAAATTTGGGTGGCTCACCTGCCCTCATGTGAAATTGTTTGAAACAGCCTATTAGTATTAATACAATTAAAAATTTAAGTAAAAAATTAAATATTTTATCGGTTTTTAGCCACAATTAACAATAAGATATGATTGGTTCAACAACACCAACATTTTTTTTTTTAAATGGCAGAAAATTGTATACAACCCCCAGCAAAATCATGCTATAAGGAAAATATTGCTTATAGTTTGCAGCAAAAAAAAAGTGCTAGAGAGAAATCAAAACTGCAGCAACCTCCACAGCATTACTGATTATTGTTGGCAATTGTCTGGATTGTACATAAGTCATTTTATTAAGCATAAGCTATCAATTTGTTTAAATTTGTCCTTGATTAGAATATCCCAGCAAAAAGGTTGCTTCCAACATCTGGTACTTCAGCGATGCTATCTGATCTGAAATTAAAAAAGCCATATTAAGATTTCAAACATTTTTTATTTTCAATATTTGGTTAAGAAGACATCATATAGTATGCTGAAACAGCTGAATGTCAAAATGGTGGTCATGTGGTCTGGCATAGGCAGGAATTTGTATTTGGGGGGGGGGGGGGGGGGGG
>JAECMU010131479.1:0-18850 GCA_016106625.1 Dracogyra subfuscus
CGTTTTAAACAAGCAGTCTGTAAAGCGCATTGTTTAGTAACCGTGACAAAGGTTACGAAAATACTTGAGTGGGGGCATAAATGTCTGCACGCGCTTCTGATTTCTCAAATGATCGCACCCTGATTAAATTTCTAAAGTGATACTTATAAAACCAAATAAATAAATTATATAACAAATAGTATTTCTTAAGACCAAAAAGGTCCGTGTTTTAGCGGGTGATGTCTCGCATGCCCCAGTTACGCGGGAGCATTATTACTAAAACAACTGTATTTCGTTTCCGGTAGGTGCTGTTACAACACTGATAACTGTTTATCGTTGCATTGTTGTATTGTCGTACTTTCGACATTAACATGCACATGTGTAATGATTAATGAATTAATGCAACGACGCTTAGCCTCAGCTTTTTCCAACCAGTTAAAGTTTCTAAATGCAATAAAATGCCATAGCGACTTGTACATAATTAGAAACTTAAAATAAAATTCACATATAAACCGCACCGTTATATAAACCGCCCCCTCCAATATGAAAAAAAAAGTAGCGGCTTATACTCCGCAAAATACGGTAATCTTTGATATCAAAAATATTTTTCATGTCCATTTCTTGTGCTGTTGTAGGATTATCGATGCGGGTCCAAAGGGCAATTTGTCTCGCTTCATGAACCACTGCTGTCAACCCAACTGTGAAACACAGAAGTGGATGGTCAATGGTGATATTCGTGTCGGATTGTTTGCATCCCGCTTTATTCCTGCTGGTAAGTGTGCTTGCAAATGTTTTAATATATACTAGGCGACAAAGAAAAGTGAATATCAATTTGCTAGCTTGAATAACATTAGTTTTTGCATATGTTAAAATTGTGATATTTTACAGTCTTCGCTATAAGCAAAATCAAGGTGAACTGAAGACCACTCCTGAGCAATCGCATGAACTTTCTAAAATAATGTCTTAAAAAAGATATTGCAATGTGATCAATTTGCCACTCCTAAAACATTGAAGGAGTTGGCGAGGTAGAGACTTACTTACAAATTACTTACTTGAATAACCCTCTTTTTTGCATGCTAAAATTGTGCTATTTTACAGTCTTCGCCATGAGAAAAATCAAGGCGAACTGAAGACCACTCTTGAGCAATCACATGAACTTTCTAAATTATTGTATTAAAAGAAATATTGTATGGTCATTAATTTACTACTATTTTTTCGGGGTGGGGGTAAATCCTGGACAGAATTAATGTAGAAATTACATTAAACAACAGCAACGCAACTCCATGACACCTGTTGCATGATGTCTGTGGTGCAGTTGGTGTACCAGTTGCTACATCTGATGAATCTGACTTCCAATCTGCTGATATGTTTCTGCAGAAAGTTTGGTTCGTCAGCATAATCTGCTTTCTATATCAGTCTTGGAGATGGTATGGTACACAAATGTAATGCTAGTTGATGCTACATTTCAGACAAGAGGAAAGTGTCTTTTGTCTGTTATATACAATACATTAAAATTAATATATGTGAAATCAACTTTTGATATAGGAAGAAAAGAATCGATAACCGGCTGAATTTTTTTCATTGCTTTACTATATAGTTAATGTCAAGTTTGACTTTCAGGGGAAGGGTCCATTTTTGACAGTTATGGGCCTAGATCTTTGGAGATGAGACAATTGGTTGGGTCTGGTAGGCGACACGTACTGCTTTAGCAGAATGCTTGGTTTCATTGTCTTTGGTGTGGGTGGGTTTTTTTGTTGCAATTTGTTGTTGATAAAGCCTCTTATATGAAGTGCTATTTAGGCACAGCCCTGGGTTGGGTTTTTTTTCCAACTGATGTCATGTAGTGAATGTTTAACGAACATCCCAGCACAAAAAATACATTGGCTGGTGGGTGTCAAACTATGGTAAAGACAAAACATGAAGGGACATTCCCGAGTTTGCTTCAATTTTTAAGATGTTATTGACTAAGAGACTTTTTTTTTTTTTCCTTATAAAATATTAGTGACTGTATATTAAACGTGTTTTGATTGTTCTAATGTTTGTACTAGGTTAAATTTCATTCAGGAATGTCCCTTTAAGTTTTGCCTTTATCAAGTTAAAAATTCAACAGTGTAAAGAACTGCAAAAATACAAATATCACAGATATATCAAATTAAATGTAGAGTAAAAGTCTGTATCGCATAAAAATTGTAATACAAGTTCTGGATGGAATTGAAAGGCTTTGATCATATTTTGTTCAAATATATATTTTTGAGTTTCGTCGAGATGCTTACACTCCACTCTTGTAATGAATGAATGATGGATAATAATGTATGGTTAGATGTTTGCAACTCATGATACCGATTGCATGATGTCCATGGTGTAATTGGTGAGCAATGTTGCTACATTAACTGGTGAATCAAATTTTAGATTTGCTTTTTTGTTTCTGTAAAATCTTTGATTCAGCAACAAACTTTTATACATGATTTTATGGGGAATATTTTATCAACATTTTTGTTTGTGTTAAAAATGTCAGGCAGGAGAGTTCCAACTAATCGGAATTCTTACTTTAGATTTCAAATTAATAATTTCCTTGAATCTTGTATATACATTGAGAAAAGAGATCGATGGGTGGAATCTTTGTGATCAGTTGGCAGCAATTTTAGATAGTACCATGTCTTGTCATGAATAAAGAGTTAAAACAGAATCACTATAATTAATAACAAATAGAGATGGGATGGTTTTAGGCCCATGATTCGGTGCACCGTTTCCCAATTTGCGAACCACGGTTCATTTCAGGTTTGGGTTTTTTGTTTGTTAATTGTACATGTATAAACGTTTCTGCACATTGCTGATAATCGCAATGACCCGTAAAGTATTTCAGCCAATCACAGCATTCGATTTCCTTAAACCAGACATGTTTGCATTGGCGATAGGTGCCGTTTGGATCCTGTACAGAACCCGCAAATTTCTTGCCAGGACAATAAAAATTGAGAGATAGAGACAGAAACAGAGTGAGAGACAGACAGAGAGACCGACATTCGAGCATAATACATTATTTTTATTCCTAATATATAATATTGATGATACTGAAATACACGAGAGTAATAATCTCTTTATCATATAAGCTCAAGCTTTATACAACATGTTTTCGTAAACTGTACATGCAACTTTAATTCCAGCCCGCCATTACTAGATATTCATATGATGTAAGAATATGTGGTGCGTAGTATTTTTTAATCGAAATGACGTCATACTATAGCGGAATGTGATGAGTTTTTCCGATTGGATGCGAATGCGAATACTTTTTACATGCTCATATACCACTAGAGTTTCGTTCATCCCAGGCCTGTCTCTGGATAGCTAGGGGCTTGTACCAGGACAGAACAAAATTAAGCGGACAATTTTGGAATTTACATCCAAAAATTAAATAGTGGGCCTTTAAAATTTTGATGGGCATCTCTAATCAATATAATTAATAAAGAAAATTGTACTCAATAAATTTGGTCGCTAGATTAGATCGGGTGGTCAAATAGAAATTAGATGAGATCGGGGGGTGGGGTTCGAGTTGAAAATGGGCAGAATTTTGAAAATAACAATTAGTAAAAATGTTAATAGAAATGGTAGTAATAATCTACAAGCCAAAAATAAAAATAATTGACTGCTCAGTCGAATATTTATGTTTTGGAGCATTTAGAAGGACAATCCAAAAATAAATAAGAGAAAGAAGAAAGGATTGGACTATTTAATAGTATTAAAATAGGAAAGTAATTTCAACATCAACTTTTGAACGAAGGTCTAAAAGTTTTAAAGTCTGATCTACATGTCCACGTGAGTGGCCGCATTAAGGCTGTTAGGGTGAACAGCTTGTAGGAATGAGATGGGTTACATCCCGTCGAGAAAACCCTTAGATTGACAGTCAATAGACATGGAATGAGTAGTGCTGTAATACAGATCTTGAGAAGCCAGATCCGTCCTGAACGAGAGAGAATCAGACTAGGGTATAGTCCAGTTGTCATGGGTTGGTATAGTGGTGCAGACGGGCCTGACTCTGGAGGATACGAGATGATATCACAAAAAACAAAGTAAAGTCTGAAAAAAAGTAGTATGGGCCAACCCCGCTTCCTATTTCTTCTTAGAGTGGAATAGTCAATCTTTCATTGCTGCTAGGACAGGTTCGGAAATGTAGAGACTAAACGCGAATAACCGTGGAGTTCTGCAGAATGGCCGTCAAACAAACCCAGAAGTCAAAATAGTCTGGCGGAGAAATGACATGGAGGCAAGGAATCTCGCTAAAAAAGAATCCAGCCTATCTAAACGAGAAGAGTTCCAGCATTCAATCAGTTCCAATGGCCACATACATCCCAGTAGAAAACTTCACTTCGCTGACAAAAAACAACGAAGTGAAGGATCCACAAGTCAGCCGCAAAAGCATGTGCAGTGTGCACAAGCGAAACAAACACGTCTTACCACGTTGAGCTCCAGACTGGGAATGTAACTAAATGGAAAGTAAAGATGGACATGGTCAAGGTGTTCCGATTAAACTTAAAAGTATGTTTTTCGAATACATAATCAAAACCGGCCGAAGCATTCCGAATGGTTTTAGACTGTTCAATATAATGGGGAAGTGGTTGCACAGATATTAACAGGAAACCAGCTGAAAAAATAAATAAAAAATAACTTACCGATCTCTAATAAAACGTTAGTTATTTGATTTTGCGAAAATGTTAGGTCGCCAAGCGGCGGCACATGATAAGGTTTTGACTTGCACACCCTGTACTTGTACTACTTGTAAAATGTATCATGAATAAATCAAACTTCAAATAAATCGAACTTCAAATAAATCGAACCAAAAAGTAAAAACAATATGAACCGTTCCATTCGTAATAAGAACAGTGCAAGGATTTATCCAGGATAGTTTGCTATTGTCCCATGGTTGATGGTATTGGGGGAAATAGTACAATTTTAGTCAAGACATTTTTTGATCCATTTAATTTATGCATCTAATATTATTAATCCTCTACTGATTCTAACCAGAGGGGTCTATAGGTTTCATCTGTCTGTCTATCCATCTGTCTGTCTGTCTGTATTGCTAATATTTTTTGCAGAAGGCTTTGAGATGCAACTTATGATACCGATTGCATGATGTCCATGGTGTAATTGGTGAGCAATGTTGCTACATTAACTGATGAATCAAAACCAGTCTACCTTTTTTGTTTCTGTAGAATATTTGATTCAGCAACATATTTACAATTTTCGGTCATGTTTGAGACTGATGATTTCATAATATTGGTAACTAAGGTTTGGGCTACTACTGGTTAGTTTTTCTTCCATTTTGCCTGCACGAAGCTAAGCGGTAGTCTCAAGGTTTATTTAGTGGTTTATTTACAAATCTTGAATATCATTTTATAATGCCCAACGGTCGAACCTATCATTATTCTCGAACCAAGAACAACGGCCGAATGCATGGTTTGAACTACCCGATGGGTCGAACAGATTTTGATACACCGACCGTGTTCGAGCCAATAAGATTCTACTGTATATTATTTTCAAGTTATTAAGGATAAAATGTTCTGTTTGACTCCCTGCGTAACATGTTTTCAATCATACTAGGAATTGAGAGCATGATTCTCCAGAAAATTTAGAAAAGATGTCCTGACATGCAATTTTCTACAGGCTTTTTTCATCAAGAAAAATGCAGATAAATGCCTATACGGTAATACTTTTCAACAAAGGTCGTTTTATGTGCTATCCTGTCTGGGATGGTGTATATAAAAGATCCCTTGGGAAAATGTATAGATAAAAGAATTACCCAATGTTTGATATCCAATAGCCGATAATAAATCAATGTGCTCTAGTGGTGTTGTTAAACAAAACAAACCTGTGATACCTATTGCATGGTGTCCATAGTGTAATTGTTGCTACATTAACTGATGAATCAAAACTAATCTACCTTTTGGTTTTCTTCTGTAGAACATTTGATTCGACAACATATTTACACTCAGTCTTCAGTGATATTTTGAAACTGATAATTTTACAATATTTGTAACGTTACTTGAGATAAAAATTTCTTAAGAATTGGTCTGCTGCTGTATCCAGAGCTGCCGACTGCTATGATTTGGGCGTAGTTTGCTACACTTAGTCGACGTTTGCTACACTCCAGTGTGATACATTAATGAAAACCATTAATAACTTCAATCTGATTAAAATTAAATCTACTGGGTCTACCAGTAGATATAACAGCATTGCGTGGATTCCCATCTCCCATCTGTGTACATGTTTCATCTTTATCACAAATTATAGGTCTATAGAATACCGTTGAAAAGTAGGTGATTTTTGGCAATTATAACAAAAATGGGACATAATCTTGGAATACAGTAACTAGAACCTGAATTCCTCATTTCTGTGGCTTTTGTTTTTAAATTTTTTATTCCAACATATAAAAGTATAATTTGTGAATTAAGAACCATTGTCAATAACAGCCGACCCCAGTGTTGCGTACTATAAAACCTTCAACAAACTCTTCTTTAGTTAAGCTAAGCTTGCATGCCGTAAATATAGAAATTGCATGTGAACATATGCCAGTTAGGAATTTTAATTTGAAATAAGTATATAAGCATTTTAATATTGATCACATCACACAACAGTTAATTTTCTAGTCATTCATAATCCTGTTCAAATCACCATACTTATTTCACAACATTCATTACATTCCGGGTATGTCCGTATCCCTTAACCGATGACAAGCATTATCTATGCTAAAAATAGCATGACCCAGTCTTTTGTGGTTACAAAGACGTAGTTATTTGGTGTTTTCTTTTGCTTCGCTCAGCTTGTCATGAATGCTTCTCTCACTTGTGGCTAGGGTTTGGCAGCTCTGTGTATCTTTGTAAAAACTGTAGTAGTATGCCTTGTGAACAATTCTTAACAACATGTCCATGCTTGCATTCAACGATTTTGCAACTTATGATGCCGATTGCATGATGCCCATGGTGTACTTGGTGAGCAATGTTGCTACACAAACTGATGAATCAAAACCAATCTACAGTTTTTGTTTCTGTAGAATATTTGATACAGCAACATGTTTACATGCAATCTTCAGTGATGCTAGAGATGTCTGATGACTGCTGTATCTTTGTAAAAACTGGAGTTTGACATTTATAAGTTTATGTAGTAGTATGCCTTGTAAACAGTTCTTTACAACATGTACATGCTTGCATTCAACGATTTTGCAACTCATGATACCGATTGCATGATGTCCATAGTGTAATTGGTGAGCAATGTTGCTACAGTAACTGGTGAATCTAAAGCAATCTACAGTTTTTGTTTCTGTAGAATATTTGATACAGCAACATGTTTACATGCAATCTTCAGTGATGCTAGAGATGTCTGATGACTGCTGTATCTTTGTAAAAACTGGAGTTTGACATTTATAAGTTTATGTAGTAGTATGCCTTGTAAACAGTTCTTTACATGTACATGCTTGCATTCAACGATTTTGCAACTCATGATACCAATTGCATGATGTCCATGGTGTAATTGGTGAGCAATGTTGCTACAGTAACTGGTGAATCTAAAGCAATCTACAGTTTTTGTTTCTGTAGAATATTTGATACAGCAACATGTTTACATGCAATCTTCAGTGATGCTAGAGTTGTCTGATGACTGCTGTATTTTTTGTAATAGTATCAGGGATTCAAAAAATTAAAACAAATTACTTGCCATAGGGTAAGTGCCAATCGGATATTCACTTGCACCATTTATTTTTCCACTTGCCCATACTTCTTACGGTAATCAATTGTGTTACTCCTATTTAATTTAATTTAATTAAATACATTGCTTAATAGTGTAATAATCTTGGAAGTAATTGATTTAATTGCACAAATAAAGAACTTTGCTAATAGGTGACAACATTTACCCAGGACCTACTAAATGTATATGTCTGTCCAGTAGTATCAACTGTCTTCTCTATTTGTTGATTTAAATTTTATTTTTTAAATAGTGTCCATTTGTTGATTTAAACTTTATTTATTTGGTCGTGTCCACTTGTTCAACTAAATATAATTATTATGTTGATGTATGCCTTAGTCACCACTTGTATGGCCGTGGATGTGGTGAGATCCCTTTCCACTCGTGAGCCATTTTTTATGGCTAGCATTTGTTCAAAAATGTTTAGGGATTTTGGTCCATATGTCATTATTGTGTGTTTATTATTTAACATTTTTTACCCCAAAACACTTCTCTGGGGTGTTTTTACTCTGTTCTGAGAAAAGTCTCTCGTAGACCATTTTGGGAAACAAAAAGCCGGGGAGAGGTTTACATCGATTGCAGCCTTGTAGTTTTAAGTTATTGAGCATAATTTATTTGTTAAAAACTATTAATAAAGCAGAATAAAAGAGAATATATTCATGTATGCTTAGAGGGCATCGCACCAACACGATTATAGCGTAGGAATAAAGAAAATATTTTATAACGATTATGACGTAGGGCTAATGAAATAAAACTTCACCTTACCTGTTCATTTTGCCAAAACGTAGATTTACATTTGCAAAGTACCGAAAAAAACACCCAACAAATATTAAGATTAAGTATGTTCTACTACAAGGTTTATTTTATCTAAACTAAAATGTCTTGCAACTTTTATAAAAATACAGTTCACAATATTTATGCTCTGTTCAAGTGAACTCGCAAATTATAAACTTGCTATACACCCCCGTTCATTTGCAAAGAACAGATTCCAGAACCACATTAACATTAATTTAATTTGATTATAACAATTTTAAACTATTAAATATTATGTTTGCACACACACAAGGTAGGTATACTTTATTTTTATATAAGCTGTAAAGCGTATTGGATGCTATTTCTAAGTTTGAAGATTATTGAACCGATTACTTGCATGAATTCAGTTGAATGTTCAGTGGCGGAAATTACTGATCTATGTTAATAGTTAAAGGGGAATAACTCTAAAGTTGTTATCGAACTTTTCAACACATTGTTTTCCGTTTTGGTGTGTCAGCACAATGGCAAGTTCCAATCATTTCAGCATTTAGGGTTAGGGTTTAGAGCTATGTAAATGCTCGGATGGTCGGAACGTTTTCCAAAACTTTTACTGAGATTTGTAACAAAATTAAAAAAAAGTTTTAGGTATTACACTACACTAGTCACTTGTCATCGGGCATATGCAGTTAACATAATTACTTGCCCAGCATGAAAATTCCACTTGGCACGGGCGTCGGGCGATGGGATTTTTGAACACCTGCAGTATACCTTGTGAACAGTTTTAACAACATGTACATGCTTGCATTCAACAATTTTGCAACTCATGATACCGATTGCATGATGCCCATGGTGTACTTGGTGAGCAATGTTGCTACACAAACTGATGAATCAAAAGCAATCTACAGTTTTTGTTTCTGTAGAATATTTGATACAGCAACATGTTTATATGCAATCTTCAGTGATGTTCAAGATGTCTGATGACTGCTGTATTTTTGTAAAAACTGGAGTTTGACATTTATAATTTTATGTAGTAGTATGCCCTGTGAACAGTTCTTAACAATATGTACATGCTTGCATTCAACAATTTTGCAACTCATGATACCGATTGCATGATGTCCATGGTGTAATTGGTGAGCAATGTTGCTACACAAACTGATGAATCAAAACCAATCTACAGTTTTTGTTTCTGTAGAATATATGTTTACATGCAATCTTCAGTGATGCTAGAGATATCTGATGACTGCTGTATCTTTGTAAAAACTGGAGTTGACATTTATACCTTTTAGTCAATACACCTTGTGAAAAGTTGTTAACATGTACATTCTTGCATTCATAGATTTTGCAACTCATGATACCGATTGCATGGTGCCCATTGTGTAATTGGTGAGCAATGTTGCTACAGTAACTGGTGAATCAAATTTGAGATCTATGCCTTTTTGTTGCCATGGACTATTTGATTCAGCAACAGACCCAGCAGTGCCCACCCTTACCACATCATTGTTGTCCTTTAAGTAATCTGTGACAGGATCTACTTCATTCATATAGCGCTCACCAGAGGTGTGATATGCCTCATGATCAATCGCCTTTTTATTTCCTAGTTCCAACTAGTGTCCAACGATTGTCACATAAAAGGCCTGTCTGTGGAAAAGTACAGATAAAAGATCCTCCTTTGCTTTATTTTTACTATGTTAGGAATAGCAAGCCTATGGAGCAAGAGAAGGTTTTGAACCTTTCTTTTTCAGCCCAAGTGTCAAAGTAACTAAACCAAATAACAGTTTTAAAACTGAGCAAAATGAATATGAATTTTTCCTTTTCTTTTTGTAAATTGTGTTTCATGTACATACATTTCTATCGAATCTCAGTACAATTAGTTTTTAAGTTATATTTTGTATATTTTAGGATCTGAGTTGACGTTTAACTATAATCTGGATTGTCTGGGCAATGAAAAGAAGTCCTGTTGCTGTGGAGCCGAAAATTGCAGTGGATTCCTCGGTGTTCGACCTAAAGTAAGATTGCGCGGCTAGTTTCTTTCCAACGCACACTGAATTTTAATTTCACATATATACACTTGAACCACAACTGGCTCAAGCAAACCACCTTTACAGAGACCACATTGATTGTGTAGTTTCTTTAAAAAAAAATCATATATTCCTATAATAAGCAATCACTTTAATTTGTTTTCTTTGGTTGCTGCTGAATACTGAACTGATAAATACAATGAATATTTCTGATAAATATAATGAAAATGTAATAAGATTTTTTATTTCTAATTTAAAAATTTCAACATTCTGGGGAGATCTTGAAAAAATACATTGTACTGAAATAATAATTAGTTGTCAATGTATAGTACCGGGTTTTACATTCCTTTTTCCTTAAATATGCAGGTTGACATACACCACTGAAAACTAAATCATATACTACATAAACTTTCTATTTTTATAAGTTCTTACTTTATATTTCTGTCAGACTGCTGCAGCTGTAGCTACGGAAAAGAAGAGCAAAGAAGCTAAAAAGAAGAAGAAGAAAAAGAAGATTGAAGTGAAGAAAGAGCACGAGGATGATTGTTTCCGGTGTGGGGAGGGTGGAGAACTGGTCATGTGTGATCACAACAGCTGTCCGAAAGTCTACCATCTACAGTGTCTTAAACTAACTAAACCACCACCAGGTATGTAACTTATGCTTTTTAAAAACACAACTCCACCTCATATTGATGTTTTAATAATCAATTATAATTAAATAAATGATTGGTCAAGCCCTGCAATTGGGAAAATGGCCACAGCAAAAAAATCACATGGCCACTGAAAAAACTCACAACGGAATTATAGTCCAAGGCAAACTCCACAGCATTGCCAAGGGCAATTGCAGAGGTTGGTTGTTGAGTTCTACCCATGTGATAATCAGTTATAAAAAGGTCCTATTTGATTATCGCTCAAAATGTTGCATGTAATTGTTCCTATAGTTTAAATTATAGAATTCATGATTGTAAATGTACTGGGTTTTTTGATGTGTGTACATAAAGATAAAATTAACAAAACATAGGATCTATGACTATGACAATAGGGGTATGGTCCTAATAATTCAAATCATTAAGTTCACATAATTCTAAGCAATAGAATAATCAAAAGTTGAATTGGTTGGTGCTGATGATAAAATTTCAATGGATTCCTAACATTTCTATTGTGCTTGTAAAAAAGATAAAGATGAATATTGATAATGTGAGCAGTTAACATTTCAGTATACAGTGAAACCTCTCAAAACCAGACCCTCTGTAAACTGGAATTTCATGAAAATTGATGTTTCATGGTCACTTTTTAAATATCACCAGATACCTCTAAAAATCTGAAATTTTACTTGGTCCTGTGGGTGTTCTGTTTAGAGAACTTTTACTATATAAAATTATTAGTGCGAATTCAGCAACATTTTTGTTTTTTGTTTATAGGAAAATGGCTATGTCCCTGGCATCATTGCGATGAGTGTGGCAAGCAGAGTAAAAAGATGTGCACCCAGTGTCCGAACTCATTCTGCCCTGCACACATAAAGGACAAGATATTCAATGTGGATGGCATTCTCGTCTGTTCTGACCACGACAGTTTTCTCGAAGGAAAAACACTTGATACCGTGGAGGTATCTTCGGATGGTGCCAGTGAATACAATACTGACACAAACGATGGAAAATCATGTGACACCTTTCCCGACACCAAATCAGAGTTTGATCACAAACCTGTAATACCAAAGCAGGAGAAAAAAACATCAATTCTAGACACTGACAAAAAAACTGAAGACTCTAAAACTGCCAATATTCCTGGTCCTTTGAAGAAACGGCCTGTTCCAAGTGCAGCATTACGTCTGGAGACCCAGCCAGAGAAAAAGAAAGGAACTGTGGTTAATTCAGAGAGAAAAGCCAACATTAAATCGCGACCGCCACCCGAACTTGGCAAGCCAGCTAGCGGTTCAGCAGGTGTCGATGCCAAGGATTCGACGACCACTTCCGGAGCTAGAGGGAAAGTGCCGAAGTCTGGAGGCCGAAGTGGTCGTTCGGGATCAAAGGGAGGTGATCCTCTCACAGTTGTAGCCCCATTGTTTGATGACAGCGACGAAGACGATGGATTTCAAGACCTCGTTATTGACATTCCCACATTTTGATATTGGTTGCTGGATTTGTTTTAAGACAGTTAGTATTGTTCTCTTGCTTAGGTAGCAATTTGAATGCTCCAAACACAGATCTGGTTTTTGTGTTTTACCCTTTTAAATACAAATTGGAAAATGGTTAATTGTTTTACAAACAATGGGGAAATTCTTATGTCGAGGTTGATAATTTAGTTATGTATAGAAACAAACAATGAAGAACAGTTACAGCGTTAAAATGACTTCATTATTTTTTGTCAGGTGAAGAAAAAAAGCATCTTCATATGTTAACCTGACGAAGAGGTTTTTTTTTTATATATCATACACTTGTTAATAATTACAAGATCAACCATTTTTAACAAAATATTAAACAAATGTACATACTTGATTGCATATATTTACAAATCATTTGATCAATAACATGTTTGACAGTGTATATAAACTATTAACTCACTGGTATATCTTGATCGATAGACATCACAGTTTCATCCAAATATATACAGATTGGTCAGCATTGTATTGGATTGTATATAATAAAAAGTGGGATGTTTTGGTTCTCCCAGTATGGATTTCTCAGGAAGTGCGTGCAAATGACTTTTATTGGGACCATCTGTAACAACATGTATTTTTACCACATAGATGATTGAATGTTCGTCCATCAAATTTCATGTAAATCCAGAGAGAATTGTTGAAACAAAGCATTTAGTGTTTAGAGCTATTCATTTAGTCTCTTAATAAATAAAAAGGTCAAATCTTATGAGATCAGAAACTGGGAAAGGCTATAATACTTTGAATTGATTATAACTATATCTGTTATCATTTTTAATGTAGGCCTGTTTTCACAATAATTAAAGTCTGTTGGAAAGATTTACTGCAGTAATAAAGGATAAAGCAATAAGCAAAAGAACAATTTGTTGAAAATTAGCTTGTTTTTGTTCCACAACATGACTTGAATATATAGATTTATTACTCATCGTCTAATGGATGTTAAATATTTGATCATTCTAACAATAGTTTTAGAGAGAAAAAAAAAACCTACATTTTTTTCTGCCAGTAGCAAGGAATTGTTTCCATTTATTTTTCTACAGACAACATATTTTCTTTTTCCTCTCCCCCTCCCCCTCTTTTTATTTACTGTGCTAGTGTTGTCCATTTTTTATGAATGAGGTTAGCCAACTTAGAAGTTTATTTACAAAATAAGTTTTATTAAACCTGATGTGATTGTTAAACTTGCTTTTTGGTGAATTCTTTTGTAAATAGTCAGTTTTAATTCCAATAAATTTATGTTTTGTCGAATTTGCTTTTGTGATCAAAACTCTTGGTATATAGATCAGGTCAAAATAATGACCAATTTATTTTACAGCTAAATTCTACTGTCAGAATGGTTTTGTTTTAATCACATACACACAATCTAGATTACATTAAATGCAGTTCGTTGGCTTAAAACTGTTCCAGATCATTAGTTGAGGAAAGACTTTAAATAGTCTTATAACATAATTTTTAAGTGACACTGGTGAAAACTCTGCAGGGTATGTGGAGGAAGCAAGATGGCAGAATTCTCTTCACTCTGAAAAGATATAAACTTGGCAGAAGAGTATTGAGACACTAGTTGATCAAAACGGACCAAGCATGAATTGTCAGAATACAGACCAAAAATAAAATGAGCTGGAAACTGTTGCATATCATTGGCTGCTGTGGTAAATACATCAACTATTTTATAATAAAAATGTTGATCTTCCTTGTAAATTACTTGCATCATGGTTTTTTCATGGACACCTCTATTGGTTGACAAGCCTCCTACTTAGAAGCATAACACCATGATATTGTGAGACTTACGTCTGTTCTATTTTTGTCATGCCTTATGAAGATATGGGTATTACTTTTACAGGTACAATGTTCAGCTCAACATGTTTTGCCATTTAGGTATACTAGTATTCCTCAACCTAAGTCCTACATCAGTGCAACTTGGTTTATACCTACATTTATGAATTTTCATATCAATGCGTGTTTAAAACTAAAATTGATAATAAATTTATTACTGTGAATCATTAAATATTGGCAGTTGTAAAATTTAGTGAATTCAAATGTGTGTGACATATTAGCAACATTAAATTTTAGCGAGTTAATTAAATTTTGTTTATAATAGTAATAATAAACGAGTTAATATCAGCTAAAATAATGTTTTTGACCAATTTCGACATGCATCTAACAGCCAATTTAAATTTAGAAGATTGCAGTAATCTGCACACCACCTATATATTGTTTGCTATACCTTGGGTTGTGTGTTTAGCTAATCACAATTGGGGGAGAGGGGGGCAGGAGTTATGGAATAGTCTCGTACTTCTCATTAATTTTAGTGTCATATATAGCCTTGCTAAATGTGCCAAGTTTTATGTTCTTTAAATTTCCTGATTTATAGGGGTCTTTTTTTTTCCTTCTTTTTTAAATATGCATTAAGATTAATATTTATGGATGCAAGTATAATTGACACCAAATATGTTTAATTTAATGACATTCATCCGTCAGGGGAGCGGAACGCAGCCCAATGGTCAAGTGCTCGCTTGATGCACAGTTGGTCTAGGATTGATCCCCGTGTGTGGGCCCATTAAGGTTATATCTCATCCCAGCACCATGACTGGTATATCCAAGCCCATGGTATGTGCTATCCTGTTTGTGGGGTGGTACATATTAAAAATCCCTTGCTACTACTAGTAATGAAAAATGTAGTGGGTTTCCAAATGACCATATGTTTGACATCCAATAGCTGATGTTGAATAAATCAATGTGCTCTAGTGGTGTTGTTAAGCAAAAACATCTTCTATCTAGCCTTGACAAAATCAGGAAGTATTGAATTTGATTTGACTATTCCAGCAGTGACCGCAACAGTAATTTCCTAGAGCTCCCTAATTGGTATATCTGAGATTATGGTGTGTATTGACCTTCTCATGTCCCATGCTGCTGATAGGAAGAAATAATCAATTGTGGATGTGGGTTTCTTTTCTAAACAAAATGTAACCTATTTGGTACTCGATAGCTGCTGATTCATCAATGTTATATAGAATCCTTTCCATCTTGACATGTCCTTTTTTTATTTCTTGATCGTTAATGTCAATTGCTGTAAAACGGGTGTTTTCGCATGGGTGTAATTTTCATAATTGTAATTTTATAGCAAAAATTACATAGTGGGAATAATTAATAACAAAATCCATTTTGAAAAATACAACCAACACAAGACGTGTAATATACATGTAAGAAAACTTTGAAGAACATGAGTAAGCATCACAGTCGACCGTTGACAGCGTAAATGAAGAACGAGATTGGCACACATTTAGAAATTAGCATGGGTGAAAGCTTTCCTGCATTAGCCAGATTTTCCGTTTTTTCTGGGTCTCCATCTGGCCCCCTGGTCCTGGCTTTGCCTTTGAACCACAAGAAGCCCTAGCACCCAGAATGTTTTTCAGGTTTATCAAAATTTTCAACTTTCACTCATGAATTGGTACATTGTCTCATTTTAAACTGTTTTAATTGAAATGAGGGTCACTAATTGTATGTTATTTGTAAACTTTCAAGTCAAGAAGGCTTTTAAGAATTTATGTACATAACAACTGGAATTTTAAACATTAAAACAAGATTACTAGTACAAGTGTTGGTCTTTTATTTCACACATGTAGCCGATGTCTTGACATAAGCGTAATCCGTTCGTACTTTTGAGAATGTGTGAACACAAACAAAATAGAATGAGACGTTTTCAACCACCAAAATTTATTATTAATTAGAACATTTATGGGAGAGTTGATTAATCCACATTCAGGATTACAGTCATTCACTGTGCATGAGCCAAGCAGCCATCTTGAGATAAAACGCTTGTGATAGTACCACTTGGTCATCGGTCAAATACTATTACTATTGGGCTAAGTCATTCACAGTTCTTTTATCTTTGTGGATTAAAAAGTATGCAGTAGTATTGAATTTGTTCTTTTTCATTCTTTATTTCCTTCTTTTTAACCGACTTGAGAAGAAAAAAACACGCGAAAATTACAAACCGCGAAATGGCTATAATTGACTGGTCGTGAAAATTTACTCCGCGAATATTAACCGTTTTACAGTACATACATGATTACATTCAATCATTACAGTCTTGTCGTGGTGTCAGACATTCATTGCACACTTGTTGCTGTGTGGCTGCCCATGAACAAAACATGATTTCTTAAGTTATCGGTCGATTCATCTTGAAAAGATGCTAGTAGAATATAGGTTTATACATCTAATAAAAATAATTTGGCAACTGCAAAAACTACAATTAGCAAGTTCACTGTAATTTCCAAATCATAAATATTTTACTCCTATGAATAATACCACTTTTTTTTTAATTTTTATTTATTTATAGTAATTGGGGAAATGCTTTTATACAAATAGAAACCAGTAGACTGATTTATCTTGTAGTTTTTATAGCAAATTGTATTCAATAATTCGATGTGCTATAAAGGACATCCATTCTTCAGTGTGAAAGTTAAAAAGCAATGATGTATTAATGGATATTCAGTTTTGTTATATCCTTTAAGTGAGATTTCATATTGGTCCCTAGGTATGTTGTGATATGATCAACAAACCATTTTAATTAAAAGTATCTAAATAGTAGAATTTTAGAATCAATTTTGGTCATTTAAGTGGGGCATGGGTTTTTTCAATTTTAGACTACATGGTGTCCAAAATATGTTTAAGAGATTTTGTATGAAACTCTGTGATGTCATCTTCTATAAGAAAAATTTAAACATGGTAAATTGGCCTTCAGTTTTTGTTTCACCAGATAAAGAATGCTGTTGACAGTCCCTTAAGATTTCTTAGGCTAATACAGTGAAACCCCCTGAATTGGACACACTTGAGACCAAGTAAAAAGTCTGGGTTTAGAGAGGTTCTCTTTTGTACTGATATTTAAAAGGGGACAATGAAAAATGTCCGCTTTTGAGAGAATTTTGGTTTACGAGGGTCTGGTTTTAAGAGGTTTCACTGTAGGAATAAATGTTTCCCGGCTCTTGAGATCAAATAATTCTGGATCCTTCCTTTCAGAAGTTTTCTTGCCTGCTGGATTGAAGTAGCCAGCTTTTGCACAGGACTAGATAAATCTGACAATTTCTACATATGCCATTATACAACTATTCATTGGAGAGGACTCTGGTTTATATACAAAGTTGCTGATTCACGTATTATTTGTGTTTTTATATTCAAACAAAATATGTTAATAGACATTTTTAACTTTACTGTGAAGTTAATTTTTAATTTGTATTTGTACAGTTGGGGACAGTATGGTTAAATGAGTAAGCTTGGTGAAACATGGCTTTTGCAATTAAGTGGGGGAAAAAACACCGGTCTATTGTGATGTGTAGATGTGGCAATTTCAACTCAAAATGGCAGAACAAAACCTCCCTTGGTTTGGAATTGCCCTATTTATACCTCAAAACTGATATATTATGAGGCATCATTTCAATGTCAAATTTTACTTTATGGATTAAATTTTTTTAATAATCCATGCATGTTTTTCTTTGAAGGTAATTCGGCTTGCTGTTTAGTTTAACATTTAACATGTCATTGTTACTTCAGTAATTTAGTTTCTAATAATATATACATTTTTTGGGGTGCTTTTTGTGGCTATAAGTTACTGCATGTATAGTTTTCATAACACTACTTCCTCTTGTTTTGTATGTACATATGTGTATATTATTTTCTTTAATGTAGCATGCTATGGATGTTGACAAATACCAGGGTTTTAAATAAATGTGTAAAGGGTATACGTGTTTAAAATATTGACAGTTTTGCTTATTTCTGTGGTATGAGCATATGTATGTTAAAATGTCGGTACACAGCAGTATCAGTTTGGAGACCGACACTGTGAATATGCAAAAGTAATACTTTATTGAATATAAATCATGTTTTTATTGTTAGAAAATTAAAACGGATAGTCGATTAAACGTCTTAATTTAACAAACTTGAAATTTTCTTGGAAGGCTCGGGCCCTGGTATAAAATACTGTCCTTGAACTGACATATTTCTCAATTCTTGCTGATGTCACTGCATTAAAAAAAAATTTAAAAAATTAAATTTAATAATGTTTTGCATTGGAGTCCGAACTGAATGGTTTCACATTATTACTGTTGAACTAGCATGGTTAATGGATCATTAAGTTGCATTTCAGATTACTTGCTCAAACAGACTGAATCGCCCATCCCATTGACCATATAATGAATGAATGTTTAACAACACACACACT
>JAECMU010131555.1:0-10733 GCA_016106625.1 Dracogyra subfuscus
ATATATACAGTATCTATGTATGGATGTGTGTGGTTATCTAATGCACTATTATGTAAGATTCATCTAATATTCTCCCAGGATTTGTTAGTGCTAGCAAAGTGTAGTACACCAGCACAACTGAATGCTAGTAGGGTACTTGTCACGGGGATCCTATAATACCCTTAACTGAATAAAACACGATTATCCAAATATCTCTCTAAACTGTATATCTATTAGATCTCTCTGTATCGGGCTGGCTAATACCCGAGTGGCTCATCTCTAGGTGTCTCAGAGATAAGATCTTAATGTAAATATATATATATATGATATAGCACGTTTAGTTCACTAGAAAAAACAACAAAACACAATACACTTTTAGAATCTGTATTAACACTACGCTGGCAAATGTACTTGTCGCAGCATTTAATTTAACAACAACTATGTAATAACAACCCAGACTAATCACTTAATTAGTTAATCACTAGGTGTCTAGTTTACACAATATTCTAATCACTTCGCCGTCCTACAACACACACATGTGATAATTGAGAAACGCGTCCAGGGGAACTTGATTAATCAAGGAATTATAACTCTATTCCTTTAAATACTCATTCAGTAATCTCATAATACATAATTAATACTGGTACATATCACAATAAAGACAATAAGCTACAGTTTACCTAGGTCCTCTAGGATGACTGGCTAAGCTTAATATTTGTATAATATAGTATTAAAATAGTTAAAGTCACATCAATCACATCAAAGTTATACAACAGCGCTGAAATATATATTTAACAATATTCAACGTCCCCCCGTAGCCTTCCACTAGTTCTTCGTTAAATCTAAAATCCAAGCTTTTATTGAAAAATCCCAGACTAGACCGGTGACAGCGAATATCGCCTGAGGGTACAAGGCGGTACCACACCTATCATGTGATATTTCCACATCTCCCAGAGACGGTATATTCTCTTAGATGGCCAGGGCCAGACAGAACGTCGCCAGTTCGCTAGAAAACCACGATCGTAACTACTGTGCCCACCTGGTCTAAGTGCATATTGGGACGACGGTCGCGCGGAGGTATTACGTAACCACTGTACCTGGCCCTCTAAAACAATTAACATCGCCACAGGCGAAAAGATAAGACCATGTACCGTCACACACACTCACCTCAAAAAGGATATTTCCTCTACTCTAGATAGGAATAGGGAATATATACTATATTTAAACAAAACAAGAGTGTGATAACCGACGCATCCGGGCATATATATTAATAAGGTGACTACCAGTAATCACACTGAGTCTTTGAGTCTCTGGTATACAATAAAATATATAAAAACAGAAATCAAGAACGTCAACATATTATCACAACGTTCAACTTCGGGACAGGGCATCAGCGATTACACTGGATGTGCCCTTGATATGTTCAGTGGTAATTGGAAATTCCTGCAGAAAATGACTCCATCTCAAAATTCTCTGGTTGGTGGCTTTAATTCTATGAATGAAGATAAGGGGATTATGGTCAGTAAAGACAACCACTTGATGCAATGTCAATTTCATATAGATCTGAAAATGCTTCAGAGCTTGTACCATGGCCAATGCTTCCTTCTCTATAGTGGAATAGGTCACCTGGTGTTTGTCAAACGTTTTGGAGAAGAAACTAACAGGATGGTCCAGTCCATTTTCGTCTTCCTGGAACAGCACGGTTCCAGCTCCCACGTCACTGGCATCCACAGCCAGTTTGAAAGGCATTCGGCAGTCTGGTGTTGCCATCACGGAAGACGAGGAGAGGATCTGCTTAAGACAGTTGAATAACTTTTCGCATTCATCTGACCACCTGAGCTTCATTTCCTTTTTTAGCAGCGATGTAATGGGTGCAGCTACTGTCGCAAATTTAGCACATAACGATAATAACCGGCCATACCAAGGCACCGGCGAACTTCACGACGGTTGGACGGTGTAGGATACTGGCTGATGCTTAGTGTATTGGCCTGCAGTAGGTCGATGCAACCATGTCCGACAGTATGAACTAAGTAGCTTTCACGAATTCACATTTGCCCAGGTTCACAGTCAAGTTAGCTTTCTGTAGGCGAATGAATATTTGTTTTAAACCGATTAAATTTTCATCCTAAGTGTCGGTGGCTAATACCACATCGTCCAGATAAACACTGACGTTTTCTAAGTCTGATAACACGTGGTTCATCATCCTTTGAAAGGCAGCAAGGGCAGTCTTCAAACCAAACGACATCACTCGAAATTGGAAGAGGCCGTCAGGTGTGATGATCGCCAGAATGTCTTTAGCTTTCTTCGTTAACGGAATGGCATGCAATCCCTTCAATAGGTTCAATTTAGTGATGTATTGAGCATGTCCAACTCGGTCGATGCAATCGACAAGGCGGGGTAGAGGGTAGGCATCTGCCTTGATGAGCGCACATCCTGGATTAAGGTATTGGTAACCGTTGGAAAGTCCTGACAAATGGAAACATTGTCTTGTACCAACGTAGTCAACTTTGCTCGCTGGGGGCTGTCAAGGTGCTGTAAATAAGAACTTAAGTCTGCTAGAATCTGGCTGTTGGTTGACTTGTTCTCTGCAGTCTTGACGTCATCACAGGAAATTGAATGACTCTCAATCTGGACAGGTAACACTGAAACTATCGGCAGTCTGTCAAAATAACCTTTTAACAAATTGATGTGACAGTACCTACTTTTCCTAACCCTATCAGGAGTGTTTATCACATACCCTGTCTCATTAACCAGTTTGTGCACAACATAGGTACCGAAATACCGGTTCTGTAATGAACCCCGTTTAATGGGAAGGTACAACAGTACTTTATTCCCTGGTTTAAATTCCTGACTCCTAGCCTTCCTATCAAATACTGATTTTATTTTGCTCTGAGCATATCTCAGATGCTTTCTAGCTAGTTCGGTCGACTGCCACAACTTATCTCTAACTCTTCCTACATAAATCAGCAGGTTGTTGGCATTACCTTGTCTAACCAACTATCTTTTACCAATTTGAGAGGGCCTCGGGCTGAATGCCCATAGACCAACTCAAATGGGGTGAATCCTAAGGAGTCTTGCCTCGCATCCCATGCTGCGAACAACACGAAAGGGATAGAGTGGTGAGTGTGTGTGTGTGTGTGTGTGTGTATAACCGGCATCAGTGGCGTAGTGGTTAAGCCACCGGACTACATGCTGGTAAGTACAGGGTTCGCAGCCCCATACCCAACCCAGAGCAAGGGCTCATTGCATAGGTATAAGGCCATTACACCTTCTTCTCTCTCACTAACCAACTAACAACTAATACACTGTGTTGGACAGACAGCCCGGATAGCGGAGGTGTGTGCCCAAGACAGCGTGCTTGAACCTTAATTGGGTATAAGCACAGAAATAAGTTGAAATAAATGTGTGTTTTAGTAACAAGATGTCAGTATTTTTACTGCATATTTACTATCCATGTCAGAAGTGGTTTTCAGCAATGGAGACTTAAGATTTCTAAATCATGAACTATTGAGGGTACATGGATATCATCCACCGGGGGTAGTTTTCCTTTAATATGTTATATTACATTACACATATGTTGGCTAATGCATATTTCAGCTACGTAAACACCGTATAATGTAAACATGACAGTTCAATATGAATGTGATGGTTTAATCTATTATTTAATTGATCAGGGTAGATTTTCTTTTCATGTGTGAAAGTTTATTTATTTTATTTTATTTTATTTTATTGTAACAAGATGTCAATAATCTTACTGAATATTTACTATCCATGTCAGGAGTGGGTTTCAGAAAAGAAGGCTCTTAAAATTTCAAAAGCATGGATTTTACCATACCTACAGTAGCTATCGAGGGTACATGGATATCATCTACCGAGGGTAGTTTTCCTTTAATATGTTATAATGTATTACATTACACATATGTTGGCTAATGTATATTTCAGCTGAGTAAACACATTCTACTGTGGACATGACAATTCAGTATGAATATGATGGCTTAATCCATTATCTAACCGATTAGGGTGGATTTTCTTTTCATATGAAAATTTTGATTTTAATTTTAAAAAATATTATTATTTTCAATAAATAGATATAAATAGCTGTACTGTATATTTACTATGTCAGGGGTAGTTTTCAAAAAGAAGATTCTTAATACTTCAAAAGGATGGATTTTACTGAACCTAGTTATATATCATCCACTGAGGGTACTAGGGTACTTTTCCTTTAACATGTATATTGCATTACATATATGTTAACCAATGTATATTTCATCAGAGTAAACACCTACTAATGTAGACATGACCGTTCAATATGAATATTATGGCTTAATACCTTATCTAACTGATCAGGGTAGATTACATTTTCAAATTATTATTTTTTTTTTAACAAAAACAAATGATATGAATAATCTTACTGCATATTTACTATTCATGTCAGGAGTAGTTTAAAAAGAAAAAAGGAGATCCTTAACATTTCAAAAGGGTGGATTTGACAGTATGGTACATACATGCATGTAACTACCGAGGATACATGAATATCATCCACTGAGGGTAGTTTTCCTTTAACATGGTATATTATATTACATATATGTTGGCTAATGTATATTTCATCTAAGTAAACACCTTCTAATGTAGACATGACAATTAAATATGTATAAGATGGATTAATCCATTATCTAAATCATCAGAATCCAAATTAAAAGAAATTATTATTATTATTATTTAAAGATAACTTCATGGTATTTTTACTGTCAGTGCTAGGGATAGTTCTAGGAAAATGAGACACTCTTGGTTTCAGTAAGGTAGATTTTACAGTACCCAACTACCGAGGGTTCATTATCATCCACCAAGGGTACCTTTCCCAAAAGATGTTATATTAATTTACGTATTTGTTAACTAATGTATATTTCAGCTAAGTAAACACCTTCTTATGTAAACACTATATAATAGATTAATCCATTATTAGCGTAGATGTCTAAATTGTATGTAATGTTTTTATTTTGTAATCAAATATATCTGAATAACCTTACGGTATGTTTACTATCCATGCCAGGTGTAGTTTTCAAAAAAGGAGATCCTTAACATTTCAAAGGGGATGGATTTGACAGTATGGTACCTAGTGGAGCAACTTAGCTGATCAACTGTACACTTTTTTGTGAAAGCATGAACATTGGCTTATGGTTAGAGTAACCCAATACAAGGATATTTAGTCCAGGACCCACTGGAAATTGCAACCTGTATGGCTGCCATCTTTAAATCCAAGATGGCTACCATTGTGGACCTGTTTTGGTTAATATCTCCTTAACTAATACACATATTGAGGACTTGATATGCCTATACCAACATTTTAGGGGACTAGGAATCCAGTGGTGACAGAAGTGTTTGCAAATTGTGGCTGCCATTTTGAAATCCAAGATGGTCACTGTTTGATACAGATTTAACACCTAGTCTGACATTTCAGGGGTCTAAGAGACCAATGGTGACATCGAATGGTTAGAGTAACCCAATACAAGGATATTTAGTCCAGGGCCCACTGGAAATTGCATGGCTGTCATCTTAAAATCCAAGATGCCACCATCTACAAGCTATTTTTCTCAGTATCTCATAAAATATAAAATATATCAATACCTATAATAAAAAAATTAATCATCAACTATTGTTACTATAGGTACTTGTGTGATCATACATTAAAATTACAAATCTTGCAATAATAGTGGTCATCCTGTTCTGTTATAAAGACAGGCTGCAGGTTCTGAAATCAAGTCTTAAATGAGTGGCAAGCAGTGTGGACCATACCACAAACCAGTCAGCAGGTGTGCAGGCAAAATTAATGGAACTGTTTGTTAGAAGACTGGAATTTTAGGTACTTAACAGCTCAGTCTTGTATATAGCGCAACTGTCAGAAACAAGCAGACACTAATAAACAGTGGGAAATGTGGAAAGCTCACAAGACATGAGTGCCACCCAGAGACATCAATAGCTTCACAATTTAGAGCCGATTGATTTCTTCAAATGCACTTGTAAATTTATGGCTCATTAATAAGAGATGGTATAAATATTTTTAAAACCCACAGAATTATAGGTAGTGAAATGTTTAAGCAACACTTTGACAGCAAATTAGAATTTACATTGTCAAACCATTAACAAACATAACTGAACACATTTTATTCTGGCTGAGTACATAGAGTTTGCATCTTTTAATGTCAGGATACCAACTTTTAAGTACGAAAATACTGTCTTGAGTTTCCAATAACCATTACATTTTGCCAGTTTGCAATGGAATTCAGTTTTAGCTGGTCTATTTTTATTTTTTGTTACAATAATGATATTTAACACTGGGAATAAAAAGCAAGTACTAGACCACCTAAAATAATATTATATTGCAAATTAACAAAATTACATCATGCACAACACTACCAAAGTTCTTACATTCTACTGGCCAAGAAAAGGTCACATCTGTCAATCCATGGTTTGTGCTTTCCTGTATGTGGGAAAATGCATATAACATATCCCTTGCTGCATTAAGAAAAATGTAGTAAGGTCCTTTGACTATATGAGTCAGAATTAACAAATGTTTGACATCCAGTAGCCTTTGATTAATTAATCAATGTGCTCTAGTGGTGTTATTAAACAAAACACACTTCTTCTTTACATCTGTAAAATTATTTTATTATTATTAATTATCTTAAATCCACAAGGTTTTTTTTAACGACTGTTACCGTAATCATTTCACAAATATACAGGGACACTTTATTTTTAACAGTGCCATCTCCTTAGGTACATTGCCTGTATTGGTTGGCATCTTGATTTAATTAAAATTAACTTGTATAGAAGAATTGAACTACTTTCATCGTATTCCATGACCCATAAAAGCATGGGTTTAGATGCAATAATTGTTGTTTTAAGGAAGTTATTGTAATTTTCTCAATTTGGACCACCATATTACATTTACATGGCCCATTTACTTAAATCTGAATTTTGATAGCACCAGTGCCCTCCTTGGCTCATAAAACCATAGGGTAAATGCAATAATTGTTGTTTATATGTCAATTTATAAGAAAGCTTATTTCCTGATTTGGCCACCATTTTGTCCGCCATCTTAGATTTTTCTTCAAGGGTGCCAGCAGATTATTGATGTGCACTAAATTGTGCACACTTTGAACCCAAAATAGGCAACTGGCTATTCACACATATATATATATTTTTTTTTTTAACGGTGTTTAATTAGCTGAAATATATATTAGCTAACAAATAAGTAAATTAAGGTACTGTATTTTGGGAAATAAAAAAAGAATTAAAAAACATTCTTATAACTTGAAAATCTACCATTATTAGTTTGATAATGTATATACATATTTAATTATTAGTGTCTCTGTGGATGATCTTTTACTGCCGGTGGTTAAGGTACTCTAAAATCCACCCTACTGAAATCTTACGTGTCTCATTTTCCTAGAACTATCCCTAGTACTGATAGTAAACATAAAGTATGGTTATTCACAAATATTAAAAAATAATATTAGTAAAAATGGAAGAAAAACATTTCTTATCATTTGAAAATCTACCCTTATTAGTTAGATAAAGTATATACACATTGAATTATTAGTGTACTTAAGAAGGTGTTTACTTAGCTAATATACAACAGCTAACAAATACATAAATTAATATACTATATTAAGGGAAAAGTACCCTCAGATGATGATCATGTACCGTCAGTGGTTAAGGTACTCTAAACTAAATTCTTAAGCGTCTCCTTTTCCTACTATTCCTAGCATGGATAGGAAAAATACAGTAAGGTTATTCACATACCTGGTATATTTTTACAAAAATAAAGGAAGGAAGGAAATGTTTTATTTAATGATGCACTCAACACATTTGTGTTTCTGGCTATACGGCATCAGACATATGGTTAAGGACCACATAGATATAGAGAAAGGAAACCCAATGGGCTACTCTTTTCAATTGGCAGGAAGGGATCTTTTATATGCACCATCCCAAAAGACAGGATAGTACATACCCTGACCTTTGTTACACCAGTTGTGGAGCACTGGCTGGAAAGAGAAATAGCCTAATGGGTCCACCAACGGAGATCGATCCTAGACTGACCACATATCTAGCCAAAGCTTTAGCACTGGGCTACACCAAACCCCTTTTTCAATAGGAGTAGCCTATGACAGCAGCTGGTTTTCTCTCAATAAAATCTCATACTAATATTTGTTAGACATCAAATATGTAACTGTAGTTTAAAATGTGCTAATAAATATTCCTTTCCATTCACTTCTTCTGAAAACATATCACGACACACATAACTGATAAAGTATCTAAACTGACAAAATAATAATGTTAATAAACACAAAATGAATGAAATAGGTATGGTACACTTTTATCAGTAAACTTGGATTTAACATCGTCAAACACTGTAAAATTGATTTATTCAAACACTGTAGGTCATTTTGTTGCTAGTTTATCAAGTTGTGACAGCAGTCAAGTTGGAAAATACCCCCTCAGGGCCACTGCCAAAACTTTACAGAGGTTGGTTCCAACTATTGGTGGGGTTTTACAATATTCCTTGTAAATATGGTAACCATGATCAAAAGTAATTTCCTGAGAACTGGTCATGGATCCTACTACAGAAGACAAATAAAAAAACAAATGGACACAGTGTAAATATTTTATTGGTTGCAAAGTGTATAAAGATAATATACATGTAATAACAACAGCAGTGGGTTAAACACGCATGCCAACAAACACCAAACTGGTAAATGATATAATTTATTAATTTTAACAGGATTTATAACTTTGCAAAAAACTCACAAATCATTTAAATTTATATGGAAGATTAACTGGCTCGGACTGTACCTTAATACTGACACACAAAAATATATACACAATATATTTGTAAATATAAGAAATAAAAACGAGAAACATATACTGTAATACACAATACTTGGCGACTTATAATCGTTGCAAAACAAATTATATAACTGGTTAAGAAAAAAAAATCTCAAATAATTCAAATATGTGAAGACTTAAGTAAAATAACACTTTACACATGTATGCGATTATTGCAATTCAAATACTCAGGTCACTGATAAATGTAAACATTGCAATGTTTAAAAAAAGGCTGAAGAAATAAAATATATTTCATTTTTAATTTTTGATTATACACCACCTAGTTACCCATAAACATGAAACATAGTTACCCTGGTACGATCACCACTTGTTAAGAACTGCACTTGAATGGAAGCTGCTCAGGGTGGAAAAAAATACTAATCCAAATAAATGTAATGTCTTGGATCAGTAAACATTTCTAAAACTGTTGAAGGTCTTATTTAACTAATGTAGACCTGTCAAAACATTGCTGTCACATTTTAATAAACACGTTTTTTAACTTCGTCAATGTAAGTAGTCAGATGCACAAAAAACCTAGACAGAACATGTCAATACAAATGCATATCAAATCTTATAGTCTATATCATCCAGAATGTTCTATAATTGTAAAATAATTAAAACTCTTATTACCAGTTCTTATGGTAAAATGTTACCCTTGTATTTGGTCAAAAGACTTAGTTATGTCAAAATGAACAGTATGTCCAAAAAAAAGGTACACAGTGTTTTGTAAATTTACACAGTACTGGAGCAAACAAATATAAGCAAGACAAATTCATAATACTGATTAACTCTTGTATATATAGTCAAATTATGAAAATAAGACTTCAATAATTCAAATCACAGCAAATTGAATAACAAAATAATTACAAATTAGTTAATCACAAATCATAATCAGACATTAAGAAGAAAAACAACAAAAATTATGAATTTGATTTTCACCCTTTTTTCTAGTATTCCTTGGAAACATCTCCCATGAAACATTGTCACAATAAACTTTGTGAAAGTAAAATGTTCAACATCTGTATGTTGATCTGTGTGACCTACAAACAAAATATAAAGAGTCAGATTTCTTGTGAAAAGCTGTATTGAGACCTATTTGGTGTCGCACAGAAGACCTACTCCGCGTAAGACCCAGTGATCAGGATTCTTGTTGGTCTTCAGCATCAGGGGGAAGATGAACGTAAGATCTGTACGGCATGGCTTCTTGTACACAGGACATTCATAGTGGTTGGCCACCTTGGTCGACTTCTCCTGATTAGTGGCAAACACATGCACAGTTGGTATGTTGGTATACAGTACTTTTGGTGTTGGTTCAATCAGCCGGCAGTTCCTGCGATCCCAGCCAGCTCCATCAAGGAAGAGACCATGTACATAAACACCTGTAATCATAAACATTCACTATATCTTTAGTACATATTACTTTAAGCATAACAGTTAGCACTGTCATATTAAAAAATATCATTTGTATAATGCCATAAATACTACTATTAACTTCGGGTGAAGAAATAGAGATTATTTGATGAGCTTGTGTGTCGTACTGATTTTTACAAAATGAGTGTCAGGAATTTTGTATTGCCCGAGCAAAAGCAAGGGTAATACAGAGTATGACAAATATTTTTTAAAAGTCACTAGCCCAAATTCCTGATTTTTTTTTTTAAACCTGTCACAGATTCACAACAAAGTGACCTGTGGGAATTTGCAGAATCGCTGCAAGTTGTTACTGGTGTGGAAAAAAATAGTCTGATAGCCAATTTGGTTTTAAACATCGGTCCCTCAAACCACCCCATCCCTTCCCCTTTTTTTTTAATTTTATTTTTAATTTTAATTTATATTTGAAATCGGTGGCACATCGAAAAGTCAAACTGATT